>MCJB01019325.1:81210-153556 GCA_002018475.1 Nicotiana obtusifolia | reverse complement strand
AAAAAATTGATCATGTGTGAGGTCTTAAGCAGGGTGACCCCTTGGCCCCCTCACTTTTCATTCTGGGAGCAGAACTGCTATCCCAAATGCTTAACAACCTCACACATGATCAATTTTTTAATGGATTTTACATGGAGAGGAGAGGACCTAAAATCACACATCTGAGTTTTGCAGATGATGTGATTATCTTCACCTCTGGATGTAAAACTTCATTGCTAAAGATCATGAAAGTGCTGCAGAATTATGAATTGGCATCTGGACAACAAATTAATAAAAATAAAAGCCATTTCATGACTGCTTCCTCTGTGTTCCATTACACTAACAGGAGAATTCACCGCCTGACAGGATTCACCAGAAAAGATTCACCTATTACCTATCTAGGATGCCCTCTGTACACAAATAGGAAGAGGATTAGGCACTTCAACTGCATCACCACTAAAGTAGTAAGCAGGATTAGAGGATGGCATGGGAGGATGATGTCCTATGGTGGTAGGCTGACTCTAATAAAACATGTTCTCCAATCCCTCCCCATACACCTGCTCTCTGCTGTCACACCTCCAAAAGCAGTTCTTAAACAAATTGAGAAACTAGCCGCCAATTTCTTCTGGGGGATGAACAAGGAGAGGAATAAGTACCACTGGACATCATGGCAAAAACTAACTTACCCACAGGAAGAAGGGGGCATTGGTTTGAGATCCATCATTGAAATTTGTAAGTCCATGGAATACAAACAGTGGTGGAACTTCAGAACCAAACGCACACTGTGGGCTGAGTTTCTTCTCGCCAAATATTGCCAAAGATCCCATCCCGTGTCCAAAAAATTGCATTCTGGACAATCGCAGTCATGGAAAAGAATGATGATCACCAAAAAGACTGCTGATTCTCACATCAAATGGAGATTGCATGCAGGAAACGCCAGCTTCTAGTGGGACAACTGGTTAGGTATTGGACACCTAGCCGGTTACAGACAAATAGGAGGCAGGCCAGGTAATATCAGGGTCTCAGAATTGTGGAGCGACGGACAATGGGACATTCAAAAACTCAATCAAATGGCACCTGTGGCCATGATTCCCATCATCCTTCGAACCAAGATACATTATAATCCCGGCCTCAGAGACAAACCAATATGGCAACCATCCACTTCTGGTGAGTTCTCTTGCTCATCAGCATGGTCAGTGCTAAGGGATAGAAACCAGATCCTCTTTTCAAACAAGATGACATGGCACAAAAAGATCCCTTTCAAATGGTCCTTCTGCTTGTGGAGAGCTTTGAGAAACAAGCTTCCCACTGATGATAGGACGGCCAAATTTGGACCCCCCACTGTCACAAAATGTACTTGTTGTACCCGACCAGGTGCGGAAACAGTGGAGCATATTTTTAGTGGACATTTTGCTAGAATCGTCTGGAAGTATTTCAATGGGCCAGTAGGTATCCTTGACCATAGGCAATAACTGAAAGCGCACCTAATGAAATGGTGGCTCCTGGAGCATGAAAATGAGGTGCAAAAGCTAGCCTTGCACACAATGCCAACTATAATAACATGGAACCTATGGAAAAATAGATGTGCAGCCAAATATGGAGGCAAATCCTCCTCAGTGACAAGAACTCTGTACTCTATTAATTCGGATTTCCAAATGTTGCTCAGAACATCATACCCGAACATTAATTGGCCAGTCAACTGGATGGATGTCTACCCGTTTATTGAGAATCTAAGACATCAGTTTACAGTGCAGCAAGTTGTCTGGCAAAAGCCAAAACTGAGCTTTGTAAAGATCAATACTGATGGTAGTGCATTGGGTAATCCGGGAAAGATAGGGGCGGGCATCATCATTAGAAATCATCATGGAAACTTTGTTCACGCAATATCAAGCCCAGTAGGGGAAGGTACTAATAATCAGGCAGAAACTGAGGCAGCACGCATAGGTATACAATGGTGTATTGACAATGGCTACACCAAGCTTCACCTTGAGAGTGATTCCAAACTGCTGGTACAATGGCTAACGGGTAGATCAACACCCCCATGGACCATCACTATGTTAGTTACCCAAATAACTAGACTGATCCAGCAATGCCAAGAGTTTGAATGCACTCATGTACTGAGGGAAGCTAACTGTCCGGCTGATACACTCTCCAAGCTAAGCCATGATCTAAATACATTACACACTACTCTGACCAACTGCACCTGCCAGTGCAAGTGAGGGGACAGTTACACCTTGATCTCAATGGCTACCCAGCCTTCAGACATAGGAAATCAAAACAGATTAGGTGCCCACCATATCTGATCCTTCCCACCTCATCTGATTCATAACAATCAAGATCTTTATGTTGTCCAAGCACTCACAGATAGTTAGTTTAGGTTTGGAAGACACCACTATTGCTCTATCACAGAATAGACCACCTAGCAGAACTAATACCAAAAACAATGATATTAGAAAATTGGAGGAAAATGTGATGCAATCCCTTCAGTCACAACACCCCCTCTCCTTATATTCTTCCATAGGTCTCTTACTGATCTTGCAGGTAGAAAAAGCAGCCTATTACCTTGCTACGGATCCAGGAAAAGCTAGTAACACTGGACACTTAAACCCAGTGGTTACTATCCTGTGTTCCCATAACTCCTTTGATAGTTTTGCAGGATCAATGTCACAGGTGTATGGGTATCGCAACAGATACTTGGAGATCACTAGCAGCACACTGGTGCAGATCATTAGCAACACACTGCCAATTGAAACCACGAGCAGCAATGAAAACAACAGTAGTAATGTCTGCAGAAGGAAAGAATCAGCTCAACAATCATCAAAAAACACACTGATGCAGCATCGGATGGACAGCAGATATAGCAGATGTAGTAGCAGACATACCAGCATTAACCACACCAGCATTCATAGCAGCAGCAGTGACACCAATCACGACAGAATCAGCATTACTAACAAAGGATGCAACAGAATTTGCAACAAAAGGGGGGATCTTATTAGACTTACTAGAGTCATTCAACTGCAACACTTCCCCTTTTATTGTTTTATCATAACACCAACCTTAATTGCAGGAGATTTAAATGGACTGATAAGGAGGCAGAATACTGCAGAAAAATCAAAAGCAAAACCCAGTGGTACTCACAAACAATCACTGCTACAGGAAACAAGGGCAATACAATGCAAGAGCCAGAAAATAAGCAACAGATCAAGCAGTAGATTGACACAGTCCAGTAGCATGAATATTAGATTAAGCAGTAGATTGACACACTCTACCAGTAATCTTCAATCTTGCTTTCCTAGTCATAGTCAAAGCAAAATTGAAGAATACTACCCTTTGTCATATAGCACACCTTTTGGAAGTTTTTTGTATTTTGTTAGAAGTAGAATCAATTGTATAAGATGGATTCTACTTCAAATCACTCCTTTAATAGAATTAGGAACATCTAAATTTTGTACAGTTGACCTAGAATCAACACCCACTGTTTTTGTATATATGACTGTCGATCCATGCTATAAGATCGACAGCCACTACATCACTATAGGTATAACTCACCTTAGCTATCTAGGTACAGTTGGTCACCAAATGTGGGTGATCAAGGATGTGCACCTTTCTTATATGGAGGTCAGGTCGATGCCCCCTCCATTATTGTACTTTCTATTATTATATTTATGAAAATCAGCCCTACTGCATTAGAATCTGTACACTGTTAGAATATTATCCAGTGATATTAGTGTGTTATCATGCTCATTCTAGAGGTGGGATAACAGTGTACTGTGGTGTAATGCAGTGAGGTAATTTGTTTAAAAAAAATAAATATATTATCTATATTTAACCTCTATTATATTATGGGGTCAAATTTACTCTTACCATTATACTATCAGACCAAATGTATCTCTATAATCAGCAAACTTTTAAAAATACCTCTTGATCTATTAATTTATCCAAAATCTCCCAAATTTCTTTTATTTAAATCATTTGTTGTTCTTCTTGGTCCACTATTTTAATTTTAAAAATTACTATTGATGTGAATGCTAAAGTTACTAGACTATAAAAATTATTTATAATTTTTTTTATTACCAATGCACCCATTTCTCTTTTTGTAATAAACAAAATTGGTTTAAAATTTTATTTATTTTTCAATCATATATATACCGTAGAATTTAGTGGGTCTATTTAGTGTATTATAAGCAGCTAATCATCATGTATGTACATGTATATTTAAATATATTTTGTCATTGCCTGGTTAGTATAGAGTTCGATCGACTAACTTAAGAGTGCAAAATGTGTAGGCATTTAATTAAAGCAATGTTGAATTAGACAATGTAAAGTCTCCGAGGAACTTCAACTTCAATCACTAATACTTGCAAAGTCTCCATACATTTAGTGCAGCGAATTCATTAAAATTGGGATGTTGTAAATACTTTTAGAATTTAGAAAAGCTACCTAATTTAGATTTTTCAATTTACTATACTTTGTTTATTCGGTTGTATAATTTAATATTTTTTCTCTTATTTTTTTCTAATTCAGAAAGCAGGTCAATGCCAATTATTTCAAAAATAATGGACCAAGAAGAACAGCAAGTGATTTAAATAAAAGGGATTTGGAAGATTTTGAATTATTTAACAAATCAAGGGGTATTTTTAAAAGTTTGCTTATTGTAGGAGTAACTCCTCCTTGTGGGACTGTGGAACAAACTGCTCTAAAAAGAGAACTGAGAACTCATGCCACATAAGTGATGCAGCGCCGGCTAGCCTGCTCAACTCATAGGCGTCCCTCCATCTGAAGGCTGCCCCCGACAACTAAAAAATAGAAAATGAGACTCAACTGGTCTCTAGAATACCCGTCGTGCGAAGGATCCGCTGTCACCTGTCTAAAATATCTTGAGCATCCTCTGACTCAGCCCCATTGAACTCTGGAGGCCTGAGCCTCCCAAACTGCTCTAGTCTTTTCTGCTGCTTATCACTCATAGATGGACCAACCTGGGGCCGAGCAGCTGCAACCGGCTGGGCTGGCCCTTGGTGTCTGAAGTCCCTGAACTACCTGCTCTAGGTTACAAGCGGCGAGAGTCTGAGCACCTCCCCTAGCTTGAGAAGTGGCTGGTGCGGCTGGAACTGAAATCTCCTGAGCAAGGCTAGTGCATACAGTCAATATCTGGGCCAAAGCCTCTTGAAGGCCTGGAATCACAATGGGCACAGTTGGTGCCTAAGCTGGTCCCACCAGCTCAACCACATCTGGTATCTGCTTCTGAGCTGGAGCTACTGGTGGCTCCACCGGTGCTGCTCTAGCTGCAATACGAGCTACACCTCGGATCTATCGTGGCCTCGGCCTCTCGCGACCCTATCTGGTGGTACTAGTGGCCGTTTGCCCCACTCGGTCGCACGAGTCTTCACTATCTGTGAGAGAATAGAATAATAGAAGTTTAGTTTTCGGAATCAATAAATCCGCACGAATAGAATACAAGAAAGTAAAGTTTACTAATGGTTTGGTAGCCTCTAGAAGATAAGTATAGACGTCTCTGTACCGATCCGCAAGACTTTACTAAACCTGCTCATGACTCATGAGATCTAAGTAACCTAGTGCTCTGATACTAACTTGTCACGACCCAAATCCCAACTTGTCGTGATGGCGCTTATCACATTACTAGGCAAGCTGACAATTACATAATAACTATGCATTTGAATGAAAAACATGATTATTTAACAAGTTCAACAGTACAAAATCTCATAAGTAATTGACAAAAACAACTGAAACTCAACGACAACAAATCCCAAAATCCTGGTGTACCGAGTACATGAGCTAATAATGTCAACATAGTCTAAAACATTAGCCCAACTGTCTGAGAAAATAGAACAGTACTAAAATAAAATGAATGGAAGGAGATCAAGGTCTGCGGGCATGATAGCAGCTACCTCGAAGTATCTGAGCAAGTACTAACACCATATCTAGCAATCACCGCGTCCAGATGTACCTGGATCTGCACATGAAGTGCAGAGTGTAGTATGAGTTCAACCGACCCAATTTACTCAATAAGTAACAGGACTAACCTTGGACTGAAAGCAATGACGAGCTTAGAAAGGTACAGTCAGAATCAAATAATGACAATACAGATATAACAAGATAATGACAGTAATAACTCAGAGAACTTCCATATTCAACTCGTACACACTACAGACCTTAGGTATGCTTTCAAGTTCAACAATTAAGCCCAGCACTGATAAAATACGCAAGTACAGCTAGCATGAGGAATGTTACGTCTCTATGCCTACAAGTCAAATATGCGTGTCAAATGTAATCCATCACAGTGATACTCTCAGGTACTCACACTCTCAGAGCACTCAATCTGTCTGTCTCAAACTCCCACTCATCACACACAATCACTCAGCATTTTATGGTACCCACTGCTGGTATGTCAGACTCCGGAGGGGCGAATCCTTTCTAAGCGCTAATATAAAGCCAATATGGCCTACTACGGCGTGTAACCCGATCCCATAATAATAGATAAGACAATAAGGCCTGCTGCGGCGTGCAATCCGATCCCATAAATATCACTCACAATCCAGCTCTCAAGCCCTAACTCAGTCATCAATTTCTCTAGTCTCACGGGCTCACAAATCTCATACCACTCAGTCCGAACAATGATAACCTGATGTAGCAGTAAATGATACGAGAGACTGAGATATGATATGCTAATGAATAAATATGACTAAGTACATCATTGCAACTTAAGTAAATAACTCAACAACAGAAATGACCTCAGTGGGTCCCAACAGAATTAGCACATAGCCTAAACATGATTTCTATCATGGGTCACAACTCAATTACTCTAACATGTAGGAATTACATGGATAGGAACAAGACTAGATAAGTACACAGTACCACATAATTAATCGAGTCATAATTACCACGGTGCACACCCACATGCCCGTCACCTAGCATGTACATCACCCCTACACCAACCATATAAAACGTATTCAAGGGATTCATATCCTCAGTACCAAGTTTAGAAGTGTTACTTATCTCAAAGTGCGCAACTCAATGCTCCAACAAATTATTGCCTCGCGAATCGGCCTCCGAACGACCCGAATCTAGTCACAAACAACTTAATATAATCAATACAAGCTATAGAAATCGATTTCATACGATAAAGCTAAGTTCTTTAACCAAATTTAAAAAGTTAACCCAAAAAGTCAACCCAGGTCCATGCCTCGGAGCCCGACAAATTCACAAAACCAAACACCCATTAAATAACGAGTCCAACCATACCAAAATTATCCAATTCTGACCACAAATCAACTCTCAAACCCTTAATTCTTACTCTCCAATCTCTAGTTCAAAATCCCACAAATTTCACCTTTAAAACACATAATCTAGGTGTAGAAATCAATGGGTATTCGATATTATTGGACAAAAGTGATCAAAAATAGCTTACCTCTTGATTTGTAGTGAAATTCATCACAAAAATCGCCCCTAGCCGAGCTCCCCATGTCAAGATATGAAATAATACTCTAACCCTCGTTTTTGAAACTTTAATAGTCTGCCAGTTGCCTTTTTTGGCGAACGCAGATATTGCCTCGTGTTCGTGAAGCACAAAAAATTCTCAGCTGCCAATTCCTCTTACACGAACGCGAGACCCCCCTCGCGAATGCATTGACCAATGGTCCAATGCCTATGCGAACGCGAAGGCTTACATGCCTGGTGCCTAACCAGCCTCATCCTTCTATGCGAATGCATGTCCCCTCTCGCGATTGTGATGCACAGACCCACTAGACCTTCGCAAATGCGTCCATCCTCTCACGAACGCGATGAACAAACTTCACCCGTCACCCAAATACACTTCGTGAACGGGAGACCTCCCTCGCGACACGTATAAAGGAAACTAGATAAAGCCATTTAAGTAGTCCAAGAAGTCCAGAATAGAGCCGAACATGATCCGAATCACATCCGAGGCACCCGAGACCCCATCCACACATAATAACACATCCTAAAACATCATACAAACTTATTCGAAGCATCAATTCACATCAAAAAATATTAAAATCGTGAATCACACCCTAATTCAAGCCTAATGAACTATTGAACTTCCAACTTCTAAAACTAATGCCGAAACACACCAAACCAACTCCTATTGAGCTCAAATTTTGCACACAATTCACAAATGACACAATGGACCTATTCCAACTCTAGAAACTAAAATGCAAGCACGGTATCAACAAAGTCAACTCTCAGTCTAACTTCTCAACTTTCCAAACCTTCAACTTTTCAACTTTCGTCAATTCAAGCCAAAACGACCTACGGACCTCAAAATCAATATTCGGACCAACTCCTAAGTCCTAAACCACCATACGAAGCTATGAAACCATCAAAACTCTATTCTGGAGTCGTTTACTCGTAAGTCAACATCCAGTCAACTCTATTAACTTAAGCTTTCAACCTTGGGACTAAGTGTTCCAGTTCATTTCGAAACATCCCCGGAACCAAACTAACCAACCCGTCAAGTCACATAACCATAAATAAACATAGAATAAATAATAAAATGGGGTAATAGGGCTGCAATACTCTAAATGACTAGCCGGGTCATTACAACAAAAATCTCTGTCTATTACTCATAATCTTTTCTTCTTTTTCTCTCTTTCAATTCTGGTCGAGGTAATCTGTTCTTGAGATGACTGTGGGTACTAATTACCACTAGCTAATGTCAAAAACTTGGTTTGCTGCCCTAAGGAAGGTTAGTACTCTTTCATTCAGTTCGTTTCAGTGATTGAATTCTGTTTATAACTTCTCATGTATAGTTATTCTACTTGATTAGTCTAATGTGTGTTGAATCTTATATTGATGTTTGTGTTTTTCTTATCTTGTTAGCATTAATATGAGTGTGAAGCATGTTGTAAGATTGGTTTACTTAGCATGATTATGTTTCATGGATTTAATATTGATCTTGATTTGTTTATGTAGACCTATGATGATTTGAAGTCACTTGCATACTTGTTAATATTAGCTGTAACATGGTACTTCTTGTCACTATGAGACTATTCTATTATTGTGAATGCTATGTTTATAAGATTTATTGGTATAAGCTCATAATAATCTGGTGAATTTCACATTGCCTTGCCGTTAGTTAAAACACTATTGATCTAGATTATTTGTTAGCTTTAACTAGAAAATGCCACTCTTTTTTACCATACACTGCCTTGTTATGGATACCATGCTTATGAGGTCTTGCTGATCATCTTACCCTGTTTGATAGCTCTTGTTGTTCTCTGTTAGGGTGACCTTTGTGAAGTTAGTTCTAAGGCTAAGAATACTTAGCCTAGGCTGGTTGATATCCAATGAAGTTTAATCATGAACTATTCTCCTGGTTATGTGTATGTTTGTCTCTAAGTAGCTGTCCTAAAGCTGGATTGGTTTCATGTAGTTCTAGTTCTTGATAATTTAGACTTACTAAGTGTAAAAGCCATGTTAGTTATTGTTGTGTTCTTGTCTAATCTTAGTGAGGCACTAGGCCTATGTTTAAAGCATATAAGTAAACACATGTTTTGAATGTTCATCTTTTTCTAAACTCTGGCTAATACCTTAGATAACTTAGATTAATATTCTACACTTGAAATCATTTTTAACCCAGCAAGTATGTCTATAGGAGTACATTGTTAATGACCTTTTGTGACTCTCTTTTGATCATGTTGGTCTGAAGCATTAGTTCCTAAGAGGATTATGTAGGTGCTATTGTATGCAGAATGATTCTAAGTTGTCCTCGGAGCCATTAAAACCACTTAAAAGAATTTCTGGGAACTCATAACCATATATGATGATGTTGTCAATTTAACCATGATTAGTTCTTTCCTAAGAATACTTGAGAGCACATGTTTAACATCCTGCTATCTATGCCATATTCCTTAAATGAGTGCCTCAGTCATAAAATGATATTTTCATGTTGATATGATCTAGTGCATTACTTTGAATGTCTATGTTTCACTTAACTAAATTATTTGAATGATTTAAGGCATTAAATTAGGCCTCCTGTGTTTTAAAAGGTTTATTTATGGTTATTATTTGGGTCTACTTAGTCAGACTGTTGGTTGAAGCTTTGGGTCAAAGTTTGTGTTCAAACCTCCATGAAAGAAAAAAGTTCAGTAATTAATGGCTTGTGTTGTGGACTTAATTTTACTATGAAAGGACCCCTCCGTGGAACAAGCACTGTTCGGAGTCCTAGAGACTTTTGTGAACTTTAAAATGCTAGGGGTTCATAGGAAAAAATTGTATGTGATGTGTGGTCCACTCTAGCCGATGATTATTGGCTTTGATTAATCTCTTAAGGGTTATCACAGATAAACTTGAATTGCTTTGTTTACTTTAGGTTATAATTGTGTCTATTTTTAAGTTTATGCTTTTACTTCCTATATGCAAGTATTAATTAAGTCACCCTTCATCTTTTGCATGTATACATTGGGCATGTGGAGTTCATTTTGAACTCTGGCCCAAGATCATTGAGCTGGATTGCCTACTCTCCTTATAGCATCACTATTGTTGGACTCTACCATTGATTATTTTTAAATGGGCCTGAATACTTGTCAGGCCATCACAGAGTGTAGATCTCTAATTTACTTTATGTTACTGCCGTTGTTAGCCCACTTCTATATATGTTGTATTGCGAAACTAATACTAATATTATGTGCTCTGTTCTTTACTGTGGTTGTTTAAAATAAATGATCTAAGGAAAATCAAAATCTTGTAGGGTATAAGATAAACATGCTTAAGAAAACCTTTTATTTTATAAGGTTAATAATTTCCAAATTTAAGTATATATCAACTTTTTATCAATAAAGTTCTCTTTAGTCCACTTGTTTTTCTAACGATTTTTTCTATTAAAGGCATTTGCAGAGCCCAATCAATTTAAACGAAAATGATTTTGGAAAAGGTTTTCAATTGGATCACTCAGGAAAACTTGACAACTCAAACATTTTTTGGGAAAGATAAGAAACACGGGCAGAAGCAATTTGGTTCCAGTTTTTTCAAAAATAAAAGTTTGCTTTGAAAGTTGAATAACTTAAACCAAACGAGTCTTCCAAGCACAATCAAGGTATACATTATTTCACATTTCTTTTGGGCAGATGGAAGTTTAAGCGGTAACATAGACTCATATTTTAAACGCCTTATTTTTGAATAAGTCTTACAACTTATTATTTAAATTAAACATTCTTTTCTAAAGCTATAAACCTATTTTCGAAACAAGCACCTTTCAATAAGACTAAACATTTTGTCACCTTGATTAAACCTTCATATAGACCCATTTAACAACCTTAATCATTAATTTCCTAGAATATAAACAATTCCTTCTCATATTTGGCTTAAGTTTAAGGAAGTACTTTAATGTAGATATAAGGAATGCCTAACACCTTCCTCTTAGAATAACTAGAAGCCTTACCCGGATTCTCACTAGTTTAGCAGACCGTTAAGATGATAATCTTTACTAACACATAGGTAACCTAGTATACCTTTAAATATTAGGTGGCGACTCTTCTTTTACTAACCTCAGAGGAACCACAAGTTGTATTTTATTTTGACCTATGCAAAATAGGGTGCAACAGTAATAATACCCTTGGAAACATGAGATAGACTCGGTGGAAAAACTTTGGTCCACCTATGGAGCTATAGGTGGCTCCTCAGAAACCGCTCTAGCACAAGCATAAGTTGTTGTGGGTGCTCCACCTCTAGGGGCTACTGCACGTGCCATAAATAGTAATAGAGATAATGGAAGAAGACTCTAGGGCCTGCAGATGAGTGTGCAACTCTACCTCGAATCGTCTATCTAGCAACGACTAAGCATCTCTCGGGACTCCGTTGGTACCAATGTCCGAATCTGCACAGTAAGTACTGAATTATAGTATGAGTAAAACTGACCCAATGTACTCAATAAGTATTGAGCTTAACCCAGACGAAGTAGTTACGAGGCTATGACAAGACACATACCATATAAACCTATATAGTTAATAAGCAACAGAAATAGCAGCAAAGAAAACAACAATAATAAGAGGATTAAAGGTAGAAAATAGTAAAAGGATTCAATAACAGAAATAATATCCACATTCCTCTAATATAAAAACCAGCACCTTTTCAACAATACAAATTTACAGGGAAGAAAAGACATCCGTGAACAACATAGGTAAAGCCCATAAAGAAGACTATACCACAAACAATACAAAAATTCATATCACATACGTTGTGGCGCACAACCCGTTCTATCACACAAAACATTATTGCAGCGGCAACCCGATCCCACGGTCATACTATTATTGTAGGGAGAAACCCGTTCATTATTATAATATTATTATAGTGGCAACCCGTTCCAACATACCAATTTACATAGAAACATCCAGTAACATAATCAACATGGCAAGGTTCATTATAAATTATCGAGGAGAATAGATAAGCATAATTTACTAAAGAAAAGATGAACAAAAACAAGATTTAATGGAATCCCATATCCAAGAGCTAATGTCACTCATATAACTCATTAATAACCCAAACAAGGTTATTAACACACAAACAATCAAGTTATCCCATAATCCCAACATAGCATAGATAAATAAGGCACGTATGGTGTGAAACAAGTATAGCCTCTGTAATGACCCGGTCGGTTGTTTTATATATTTGAGTCTCGGTCCCCTTTTTGATGCTTCCCGTATATTTATATATTATTTTGCGACTTGCAGGGATGGTTGGTTTGATTTCGAAAAGATTTTGGAATAAATTAAAACACTTAGTTCCATGGTTGGAAGCTTAAGTTATAAGAGTTGACCAAGAATTGACTTTTGTGTAAATGGCCTTGGATTGGCAATTTTAGGGTTCCAATAGGTTCTTATAGTGATTTTATACTTGGGAGTATATTCAGAATGGGATTTGGAGGTTTCTAGAGTGTTTTAGCGCTTTTTGTCGAAAGTTAGAAATTTGAAGGTTTGAAAAGTTCATAAGTTTAACTGGTAGTTGACTTTGATGCTATCGAGTTTGGATTGTTGTTCTAGAAATTGAAATAGGTCCATTTTTTTATTTCAAACTTGTGTGCAAAGTTTGGATTCATTTCGGATTAATTAGGCTTGAATTGGACGCTTGGTTTGAAGTTGGAAATTCATAAACTTAAGAGATTGATCTTGATCGATGATTCTTGATTTTGATGTTAATTACGGTGTTTGGAGCCTTTGGATAGGTTTTGGTGATATATTAGGACTTGTTGGTATGATTATAAGGGGTTCCTAGGACTCAAGTGTCTTTCACATGGATTTCAGATCATCTGGGAGAAGGTTAGCAGAACCGGTTCAAGTGTTCTGCATTGTGGCGCTTTTCTGCTAGTGCGAGGTTGTAGAAGCGAGGAAGACTTTACTGAAGAAAGGTTTGGCTAGGATCAGGGATTACCGCAGGTGCGAGCCTTGGTCGCAGGAGCACATCCGCAAAAGCGGATGGTTGTCTGTAGAAGCAGTAGGTCTGTGATTTAAGTGGGTTCTGCATCTGCGAGGGTTTTTCTGTAGATGCTGTGTCACAGAAGAGACAATAGGTCCGCAAAAGCGGTAATCACTAGGTAGAATATTATAATCAAGGGTTTGGGTTCATTTTTTCTTATATTGAGATTTGGAGCTCGGATTGGGGGCAAATTTTTGAGACGATTTTCACCCACTTGGATTGGTTAAGCGCTCTTAACTCAGATTTGATTATTATTAGTGATTCTATCTTCGATTTGCCTTTTGGTTGATGAAATCTAAGGGAGAAATTGAGATTTTGTGCTAGAGTTTTGGAGAGTGATTATTTGGGATTTGAACCCTGAGTTGAAGTCGGATTTGGGTGAAACTTGTATATTTGGACTCATGTAGGAACGGGTGATCGGAATTTGTGAATTTTATCTGGTTTTAAGGTGTGGGCCCAAGTTTACCTTTTGATTGACTTTGTATATTTGATTAAAGATCGATCCTTCATGCTCTGTTATTGTTCCATGTAGCATTACTTGACACTGTGGTGTGTTATTTGACTAGATTCGCGTCGTTCAGAGGTCGATTCACATGGGAGGGAATTTATGGAGAATGGATTCTCGAGCTTTAAGGTATGTAATTTGTCTAAGCTTGGTTTGAAGGTAATTTTCCCTATTGTCTATGGTACTTTATATATGTTGGGTGTGAGGCACACGCGAAGTGACGAGAGTATATGTGTACACTGTAGTTATTCATGATATGGGTAGACCTTAGGCTATTATGTGCCTTGTTTGCTATCGTGCCTCCTTGTTACCATAATTTCTCTACTTGTATGACCAGTTGAGCTATTATTCACGCTAAAAATCTTGTCTAGGTTATGTGCTTGTCCGTTCAAGACATGATAAAGCCATTTTGCTATGTTGAGTTGTTTGCCTTGATTGTAGTCATATCTTTCGGTCATGCTATTATATCCGCGTGTTATATCACTATATCTATACACTTCTAATATGTCATCTCACGTGTTGTTAGTGTCCTTACTATTGTGACTCAGGCTTGATCGAATTTTTGGCACGTTGGTACAATCAGTGTGGTATGATGATTTTGATATAGTGAGATGTTGGCATATTGAGATTTAAGCGGATATAATGATTAATATTGGGCCATAGAGCTGTGTTAATATTGATTGTAAGGTGACGCACACGCCAGACACTATATTGGGTTGAGTGGTATTGATAGTGAAGTATCGCGTGAGCAAGGCCATATAGACTGAGTTATGATGATCGTTGACTTTTGATTCGCTCAGTGCTTAGGCTAGGATATGCCCCTCCGGAGTCAGGTAAACCTATGTTACTTTGGGCCTTGTGAGTGCAGGCACTTGATACGTGCTTGGTGAGGGACTTATGTTAGGTACCCATACAATGCAATACTGAGTGAGTGTGTGTATGTGTGTATTTATGATGTTGGAGGGATACTCGGGCCGGGTACTATACATGGACTGGGATTTGGTATTCTTGATGATTAAACTACGATGTCACAGATTTTGGCATGTATATTTGTCATGCAGGCATAGAGTTGTATTCCTTTCCGCATGCTAATTGGTACGTGACATCTCTCTTTGATGTTTAGAACTTGGAATCACAGTTAAATTGATAAACCCATGTCTAGGTGATTTATGTGGAAAGATTTATGCATTAGCTCTAATACTTGGAAACAATCCTTATTTCTCCTCTCATTATGAAAAGGTTGGACTTGGTATTATTTGAGCTACTTTTCCTTGTGTTGTTGTAATACTGTTGTTGTTATTATTGGCTATTGAAAATGAATATTAGACTTTGCCACGCTTGTCGTTACATTCAGTCCGAGGTTAGGCTTGTTAATGATTAAGTACATGGTGTAGGTTGTACTCATACTATACTCTGTACTTTATGTGCAGATCCAGGTGCTGCAGACAAAGCTAACTACTAGTGATTTGCGCCGATACCCATTGGTGATTTCAAGGTAGCATTGTTGTGTCCATTAGCAGGCCTTGGAGTCCCTTTCCTTACTTCATGCTATTACTATTTATGTTTTTTCGGACAATATTGTATCTTTATTCAGACTATTATTTAAGTTTATTTATGCACATTGGTTGTTGGCTTGCCTAGCAAGCGGTGTTAGGCACCATCACGGCTCTAGTGGGATTTTTGATCGTGACAAGTTGGTATTAAAGCACAAGATTGCTTAGGTCTCACAAATCTTGAGAAAGTCTAGTTGAGTCTTGCGGATCGGTACAGAGACGTCTGTACTTATCTTTGAGAGGCTATAGGGCTGTTAGGAAAAGTTCTTTTTTATTCAATTTCTATTGTAAGCCTAAATAGTTGCTTTTCTATTCTCTCATAGATTGTGAGGAAGCGTCTGGTTCAGCTGATTAGGCGTCGATACCTTAGGCTAGTGCCATAAGATGCCAGAGCCGCGACAGAGGTAGGGGTGGAGCACGCACCGCAGATAGAGCCCCTGCTCGAGCAGCTGCCGCAGAGCCCAGTAGACTTCTATTAAGGAGCAGGTTCATGATTTTGTGGAGTCGGAGGTACCAGCTCAGGTTACCTAGGGTTTGTTTCACTAGAAATTCAATACGCTTTGGTCCGTCTGTTTGGGTAGTTCAAGAGTTTGACTTAGATCGGGACATTTCCTACCGCACCAGCTGCTTCCCAGGCAGGGGATGGAGTGGAGACTCCAGCTATTTGTACCCTAGAGCAGGTGGCCCGGGGTTATCAGACCCCTAGAGTGTTACCAGTTGGGGAGCTTAGCCTATTAGTGCGATGCAGCCTGAAGATAGGCCTGCGATGTCAGCCGATGAGCTGAAGAGACTAGATAAGTTTACGAAGTTGCATCCTCCTCACTTTAGTGGTACATTTTTAGAGGATGCCCAGGGGTATTTGGATCGGTGTAATGAGATTCTGTTCAATTTAGGACTAGTCGAGTCCAATGGAGTTGGCTTCGCCTCCTTCCAGATGCAGGGTCTAGCCAAGAGGTGGTGGCAGGTTTATGAGTTCGGCAGACCAGTAGGATCACCTCCTCTTACCTTGGCTCAATACTCCAGGGTCTTTTTGGAGCAGTTTGTGCCTCGCACTAAGAGAGTGGAGCTGAGAAAGCAGTTTGAGTAACTTCGGTAGGGTTCGATGTCAGTTACCGGGTATAAGATGAGGTTTACAGAGCTGTCCAATCATGCTACTAATTTGATTCCCACTGAAAAGAAATTGAGGAGATTCTTTGATGGTCTTCACCATGATATTCACATTGCTATGGGTAGAGAGGTAGTGACCAGGACTTTATTTCACTTAGTTGTGGAGATAGGAGAATGTATTGAGCGCATTTGCATTGATACTAGAGAGATGATGCACGTAAGGACAAGAGGTCACGATAGTTTCAGTGGTGCCTCATGTGGAGGCCGAGGTCGATTTTGGGGGAGGCCATTCTAACAGGCTAGCTTACCATGCACTGCCACCCAGTCGAGGAGATTCCGTGCAGTCTTCACTCAGTGCACTTCCAACGCAGAGTTCTCATCGCAATCCATCTATTCAAGGTTCATCGATACCAAGTTCTTCTAGTGGGCATTCTGGTTCACGGGGTCCGACTCAAGCCCCATAATCATTTCCGATTAGAAGTTGTTATGAGTGTGGAGACCAAGGGCATGTCAGGAAATACTACAGGATGCTTAACTATTGTTTGATCCTGGTTCTACTGATTCATATGTGTCATCATACTTTGCTTCTTGTCTGGATATGTCTCGTTGTTCTCTTGATGCTCCTATGCATGTGTCTACACTAAATGGGGATTCTATTATGGTGGATTGAATTAATCGGTCCTGTATGGTCACTATTTGTGGTTTTGAGGCGAGGGTGGACTTTCTACTATTAGATATGGTGAATTTTGATGATCTTAGGTATGGATTGGTTATCTCCATACCATGTTATTCTTTATTGTCATGCTAAGATCGCGACGTTGGCGATGCTGGGGTTGCCGAGGTTGGAGTAGAAGGGTTTTCTTGGGTGCACTCCTAGCAGAGTGATCTAATTTATGAAGGCCCAATGGATGATTGAGAATGGACACAGTTGTAGTACAACTTTCCTGGTCTATTTGGCATATATAGATTTTTTTAGAGATAACGCTGACTCTCCTACTGTTGAGTCAGTTCCAATAATGAGGGAGTTTCTGGATGTGTTTCCTTCAGACCTACTAGGTAGGCCACTCGATATGGATATTGATTTCGGTATTGATTTGGCACCAGAAACTCAACCTATTTCTATTCTGCCGTATCGCATGGTTCCAAATACGTTTAATGAATTGAAGGAGCAGTTACAAGAGTTACTGGATAAGGGGTTCATCAGGTCTAGTGTATCACCTTGGGGTGCAGTAGTGTTGTTTGTTAAGAAAAAAGAATGGCTCTATGAGAATGTATTTTTTGGCAGTTGAACAAGGTGACCATCAAGAACAAGTATCCCCGTGCATTGACGAATTATTTGATCAGCTTTAGGGTGCCAGGGTGCTCTCAAAGATTGACTTGAGATCAGGGTATCACCAGTTAAAGATTAGGGCTTCAGACATTCCTAAGACTGCTTTCATGACTCATTATGGGCATTATGAGTTTTTGGTGATGTATTTTTGTTTGACTAATGCCAAGCAACATTTATGCCTTTGATGAACAATGTGTTCCATCCTTACTTGTATTCTTTTGTCATTGTGTTTATTGATGATATATTGGTGTATTCTCGTAGTAGGGAGGAGTACAAGCAGCATTTGAGGATCGCACTCCAGACTTTGAGGAGAAAAAGTAGTATGCTAAGTTCTCCAAGTGTAAGTTTTGGTTGGACACGATGGCCTTCTTGGGTCATGTGGTATCTAGTAATGAGATCAAGGTGGACCTGAAGAAGATTGAGGCAGTTCAGAGTCCGCCCAGACCTTCTACAGCTGCAGAGATCAAGAGCTTTTTGTGTTTGGCTTGTTATACAATCATTTTGTAGAGAGATTTTTGTTTATTGCTGCCCTATTGACTAAGTTGACTCAGAAGGGTGCTCCGTTCTGGTGGTCGGATGACTGTGAACAGAGCTTTCAGAAGCTCAAGGCAGCTTTGACTATAACTCCAGTGTTGGTTTTGCCTTCAAGATCGGGTCATAGACGTTCAATTGTGATGCTTTGCGGGTTGGAATTGTGTGTGTATTAGTGCATGACGGTAGAGTGATCGCCTATGCATTGCGTCAGTTGAAGCTCCACTAGAATAACTACACAATACATGATTTGGAGTTGGCAGCTATTGTAAACGCACTCAAGATTTGGAGGCATTACTTATATGGTGTGTCTTGTGAGGTGTATACGGATCATCGGAGTCTCCAACATCTGTTTAAGTAGAAAGAATTGAATTTGAAGCAGCAGGAGGTTGGAGCTATTGAAAGATTATGATATCACTATTCTTTATCATCCGGACAAGGCCAATGTGGTATCTGACCCCTTGAGTAGAAAGACAGAGAGTATGGTGAGTCTAGCTTTCATTCTAGCTGGGGAGAGGCCTTTAGCTATGGATGTTCAGGAATTGGTCTATAGGTTGGTGAGATTTGATATTTTGGAGCCTAGAAGAGTTATTGCTTGTGTTGTATCTCAGTAATCCTTGTTTGAGCGCATTAAGGCTCATCAATATGATGATCCCCATTTTCTTCTCCTTGGACATGATGCAGCGAGGTGGTGTTAAGGAGAATACTAATTGTGGTGATGGTGTATTGAAGCTCCAGGGTCGAATCTGTATTCCTAATATGGATGGATTGAGAGAGTTGATTCTTGAGGAGGCTCACAGTTTACGGTATTCCATTCATCTAGGTGCTACCAAGATGTATTGTTATTTGAAGCAGCATTATTGGTGGTGGAGGATGAAGAAAGACATTGTTGCATATGTCACTTGGTGTTTAAATTATCAGCAGGTCAAATATGAGTGTCAGAGACCAGGTTCGTTGCTTAAAAATATTGAGATACCAGAGTGGAAGTGGGAGCGCATCACCATGGACTTTGTGGTAAGGTTGCCACAGACAATGAGGAGATCTTATTCTATTTAGGTCATTGTGGATAGACTGACCAATTCTGCACATTTCATTCGAATCATGACTTCGTAAATTCTGGAGCAGTTGGCTAGGATCTATATCCGAGAGGTTGTTTGCTTGCAAGGTGTGCCTGTTTCTATCATCTCGTATCGCAACACTATGGCACTATAGAGATCCGTTCAGTGTGAGTTCGGCACGCAGGTTGAGTTGAGCACTGCATTTCACCCTCAGATGGATGAACAGTCCAAACGGACCATTCAGATTTTGGAGGATATGTTGAGGGCCCGACTTTACATTGCCATTGCAAGAACACAACAGCAGAATAGACTCCTTCAAAGACACAGCAATCATCCAAGACAGCATCCACAGCTCATCTTTCTACTCACTAAGATACACTCTTGGGGCCAGCCTATTGTTAAAGAAGCAAAGTGTGTCCCATTGCTACCCTGGCTTTTAGGCTGGACTCCCATGATACACTTTTGGGCGGCAACACAACAGCAGCAGAATCAATGATACAGCAGTTACACAAGGCATCATCAACAACACATGCCTATATCCACCATGATACACTCCAGGAATCAGTCTACCACTACAGAAGCCATGTGCAGCATCTCCATTGCTGCTATGGCATTTTGTCTGAACACCAATCAATTTTTACAACCTCATCATCATTTCAAACCAACAAGTCACCTCAAATTAAAAGAACACAGAGGATCATCTCAACAAGATCACTGCCAGCAACAGAAAAAACTCAGCAACAAATACCTCACTACTCAAATGCAGCAGACAAGACAAACTCAAAGAACACACCAACATCACCAGTAGCAAGACGCCACTGAACTCAACAACTACCACATCACTGCAGATAACTCGACATGGTCCAGGTTAATGCTGCAATTGCAAGGTGTGGTATTAGCATTAATGGTGCTCAATCTCTTGCAATTACAACAATCACCATGGATCCTTCCTGTTACAATACACCACTGGAACTCAAACAACACATAAATACACAGGAACATCAATGTGAACAGTCTGAGCTAACAACAATTACATGCCACAGATGCACAACCAATAGTCAATCAACAGAAGCAACATCCTGAATCTACCATAGAGGATCACAGAACCATAAAGCAGCAAAATAGCAGCAACACAAGCACCATCTCCTTCACTGAACTCAGCATCCCACTCATCACTGTAAACTGCTAGAAATGGTCCAGATCATTGCTGCAGTTGAAAGGTGTGGTATTAATATCTTTGGTGCTCAATCTCTTGCAACTACAGCAATCATCATGGACATCCCTAGCCACATTGCAACACTGGATACTAGACCTCACTCAGCAGCATAGCAGCAACATACTAAGCCAACATACATCACAGGACATAGAAGCAACAACAAACCTCCATCAGAAGCAGCAGTCACACAGGGCCAACAGAAAAGCAGTCATAAACCTAAAGGCTGAAACAAGAGAAGACAACAGCTCCCAAAGGAACACCAAGCCAAGCATGACTACCCAAAAGAAGACATAGGAAACACACATACATTCTACAGCAGCAGCCTCATCACACAATCAACATAAGTACTCTGCACTTTGCTCATCCACCAGCCAAAATAACATAGTTCTCCAACTCAAATAGCCATCTTCAACTTGGCTTTTCTTTTCAAGGACAAAGCAAAATTGAATATAACTCGCATTCTTTTGCTACTCTTTTGAGAATTCTAGAAATCACTTTTAGATACCAGATATACATACAAGGGATCACATCCCTAAATCACATAATAGAAGCAGGGGCACATGTACTTTTTTGTATAGCTGACCTAGATCAATCACACTCTGTTTTCGTAAATGCGATTGTCTATCACTATAAAATAGACAATTTCCATATCACCATAGGTCTTACACGTTACCAAATTTTAAGTACACTTAGTTATCACTTTAGGATAAGTAAGTGTACATTTACTCTTTTATTGGAGGTAAGGTTTATGTCCCCCTCCACTTTTGTACCTTGCTTCTATTAATAAAATTTATATTTAGCCAAAAAAGAAAAAAAAAACTCTCCTAACTCACCAGACCAAAAATATTTAAAATAGACTAAGCACAATAGTGTAACATCCTAGCCTCAACATTTGACTCGTCAGTACCACACATTATTTATAACCCACTCCCTTACTCTAACATAGAGGTCAATGACATTATCGTTCCTTCACGAATTAAGTGCCCTCACACAACCACCGAGAGTAGTTTCACACACAGTAAAATTTAAGAACAATTAGGAACTTCAAAATAGAAAGAATTCACTCACTCTCAGTAACAACATTCATATGCCACAAAAGATGCACCATAAGCTTGCCCGTAGTTACTACTCTACTAATTCGAGCTCATTCAATCAAGGATCCAGTAGGACTTTCATTGGTTGTAATGTAAGCTGCGGGACGGGTAGGATACAATTTGGATATAAGAATGACTATACCTCCCTAAGCACTTTGATACATACAATTTAACATTCAAAACCCCACACTTTGTCAAACCATAACTCCACCTTCACATCCTATATATTAACTCCTTACTTCTTTAAGCACAATTACATCAAGAGTTATTACTATCAAGGATATTTTTCACAACCATACAATTATTATTTTTTCTTTCTTTTTCAATTCAAGTGGATCATAATTTTTAAAAACCATGCACCTTTTTCCTTATTTCAATAGTTCTACTCAAAAGCCAAACCAATCACACCACACTTCAACTTTTACACAATTCATAACAATTTCAAGTGCTCAAGAGAGAAACAAGTTTCAAATAGATGTCAATTCAAATAAATGGATAACTCTTGTAATGTGGTTGCCGAAGAAACAAGATTATAGGCTCAAAGGGGTTAACTAAGATATAACGATTAGGCGGGTAGAAGCATGTAACTGGCTCAACAAAGAAACACCTATATCACTTCCAATACTGAATAAAACTACTATTTTGCTTCGCACACACACGGGGCAAGTTCTAGACATCAAATGCAATGGAATGAATAATACAAAACCTCACACACACATGTCACATAACTACTCCGGATTAGACTATCAAGACACTCTAGTCAAAGCATTTAAGGATAGTTAAGATCATGCACTTTAAGGTACTTCTACAAGAGTAAAAAACTAACCCTACGTGTCACAACTAAAACACTCACTATTCTCAAGGTATAATAAAGTTAAGAGATAATGCCTTCAATTCAGCTCTCAACACACGGCTTCCTATTCCTAACTAGAAATAAAAATTAACTGCACCTGGTTCAATCAAAACCCTTGAAAAAGAACCACAGCAAAAAAAAAAACCAAGGGGAAATTAATACACTACCTAACAAGAGAAAATCTTTTTGTCTTTTTCCTTCGACTTTAATCCCTCAAGAAACCCGTCGAATGATATCCATCATCAGGAAAAATCAAAAAATTTTAATTTTTTTTTTTCAAATATTTTTTCAACTAAACTAAAACTAATATACATACAACATACAAATATCCCCCACCCCACACTTTAAGTTGTGGCATGTCCCCATGACACATAATTAAAAAGCATAAGGTAAAGGAAACATCCCTGAATTATCTAGTCGGGGTCTGAGTCGAAGTTGGGCTCCATTCTTCTCGCCCGAACTAGTGCACACATCCATGCAGACAGTTTCTTCTCAGCCTTCTTGAGATACACCGCACACTTAACCTTTTCACTAACTGCAGCCTTCTCATTTGAACTCTTCACATTCCACTCAATACTTGCAGCTGGCTTCTTGTTTTTCAACCCCGTCTCTACTTTTGGTATTTTTAGGCAATAAAACGAGAACTCGGCTCGATTTCTATATTTTCGTGTGCTATAGCCCACGCTTTTTGCGTGGCCCCGGGAATCCGGACCCCGACACCCTAAAATTTATCCGGACATTAGGATAGGACCTAAGGAACATGTGACAGCAAGCCGCATTGACCGTTCCTCATTTTTTAAGCATTTTTAGGCAATAAAACGAGAACTCGGCTCGATTTCTATATTTTCGTGTGCTATAGCCCACGCCTTTCGCGTCGGCCCGAACTCGGAGCAGGACTGCCTAAAATTTATTCGGACAATAGTAAAGGACCTAAGGCACACGAAAATATAGAAATCGAAGCCGAGTTCTCGTTTTATTGCCTAAAATGCCAAAAAATGAGGAACGGTCATTGCGGGTCGCTGTCACATGTTGCTTAGGTCCTTTCCTATTGTCCGGATAAATTTTAGGCGGTCCCGATCCGGGTTCCCGGGCCCACGCGAAAGCCCTGAGCTATAGCACACGAAAATATAGAAATCGAGCCGAGTTCTCGTTTTATTGCCTAAAAATGCCAAAAAATAAGGAACGGTCATTGCGGGTTGCTGTCACATGTTCCTTAGGTCCTTTCCTATTGTCCGGATAAATTTTAGGCAGTTCGGGTCCGGATTCCCGGCGCACGTGAAAGGCGTGGGCTATAGCACATGAAAAAATAGAAATCTAGCCGAGTTCTTGTTTTTTTAATCTTGAGCGTCACCGTCTCCTCACCCACTCTAATCTTGAGTTTTCTATCATGTATGTCTAATATTACTCTGCATGTCGCAAAGAATGATCTTCCTAAGATAAGAGGGACCTATTCGTTCTCCTCCATCTTCACCACTAAGAAATCTACAGGGAATACAAACTTACCTACCCGAAATAAGGCATCTTCCACTATCCCCTTGGGTATGATAGTTGTTTGGTCTGCCAGCTGCTAAGATATTGGTGCAGACCTTATCTCTCCAATCTCATTCTCCAGCTTCTTGTAAATAGACAAAGGCATTAATTTGAGGCACCAGAATCACATAAAGGCTTATCAAATTAAGAGTGCCTAACGAGCAAGGTATATTAAAACTCTCTGGATCTCCACACTTTTTTTGGAGTTTGTTTTGCAAGATTGCGCTGCAATGATCTGTGAGCTTGACCACTAAGGTCTCTTCTATCTTCCTCTTCTTTGTAAGGATCTCTTTTTACTATCTGGTAAGCTGGCATTTGTGACAGAACTTCTTTGAATGGCAAATTTACATTAGCCTGTCTCAGCATATTTAGAAATCTCTCAAACTGCTTGTCCAACTTTTCTCTATATAGCTTTTGGGGAAAAGGTAGAGCAGGCATGTGCCCGCTCTCATTCTGATCCTCCTTTCTCGAAGTGTCCCCCTTCTTCTTTTTTTCAACTCCCTTCTTGCCTTTCTTCCTCTTATCAACTTCAATTTTCAGCTTCTCTTCACTTTCTTTTTCAGATACCACCTCTTTTTGGAGTGGAGTGGGATCTTTTAACACTTTCCCGCTTCTCAATGTCACAGCACTCACTGTTTCTTTTGGTTCTTTTAATATCAGCAGGCAGAGTACCTGGGATTCTCTCAGACAATACAGTTGTAATTTGCCCCATTTGCTTCTCTAAGTTTCTCAACCCTATGCCAAGTTCTTTGATAGCTACACCATGAGCATCTAATCTTTTATATGTCTTGATAATGAAGGACTTCATTAGATCTTCTAGCCTAGGCTGATTGGACTGTTGAGGTTGGAACTGCTGCCTTTGCTGATTTTTGAAGCCAGGAGCTCCTTGTCCCTGAATCTGGAGTGGTTTTGTTGCCATGCATTTGCAGTGCCCCCAGGTGAACTCCACGAAAAACCGAGGTGCTTCTGACCCATTGCATTGAAGTTATAATTCCCAACAACATTAACTTCCTCAATTGAAGTTTGACACTCATGAGTAAGGTCTCCTCTTCTACATATATCACAAGCTGCATGGGACTCATTATGTACTGAAGCTAAGGTCAGCTTCGTTATTTCCTTTGCCATAGCGCCAAGCTGTGCCTACACAGATTTGTTAGCATCAACTTGGTGAACACCTGTTGATCTTCTTTTTCCCGCAATCTCAGAGGGCCACTGATTTGCATCTTCATATAACTCATCAAGATTTGTGACTATCTCCGCTGGAATCTTCTTCATCAATGGGCCTCCAGCTGTATTACTCAATGTTCTACATGAGGCTGGTGTTAGTCCATCCAAAAATCCTGGAGTAGCATCCAGAGTTCAATTCTGCTATGTTCACACCTTCACACTATCTCCTTAATCATCTACCAAGCTTCAAACATAGTTTCAGTCTCGTTCTGGCAACAGTTATGGATTTATCTTCTAAACTTGCCCGTCTTGGCTGATGAGAAATATTTATCAAGAAAATATCTGGTCATCTCATCCCATGTTCTAATCGACCTATTAGGCAAGCTTCGAAGCTAGTGCTTTGCATCATCCTTGAGTATGAAGGGGAATACCCTTAAGTAGAGTGCATCTTGTGACACACCATTATATTGAGACGTATTCATAATCTCCTCGAAGTCCATCAGATGATTGTTTGGATCCTCGTTCATCTTTCCTCTAAAGACACAGTTGTTTTGGAGAGTTTGAAGCAACCCCTGCTTTAAATCAAAATTGTTAGCTGCAACTGGAGCCGGTCTCACACTTGATAAGCCTTGGTTGTAGACTTGTCTAGGATAATCATCAAGTGGTCTGCCAGCACCGGGAGCTATATTTCCGAATTCTACTACACCCAAAGGTTGATTTGAACAATTCTCCAATCCCTCTCCTCCTCAAAGACAAGTTGTGCATTTCGAAGAGTTGTTTCCTCAACATCCTTTGCAGCTTTCACTCATTGTTGGGCTGCCTCTCTTGCAGCCAGATCTACATTATCATCGTCTCCAACCATGATTTATTTGGTTGAGGATTGCCCAACCTTCTTTATACTCTCGGGGAGATCTCTTTGCTTCCTCAATTGTTGTTGTTGTTTCTCAATTTTTGGTTTTTATGGTAGCACTTCCTTCCCAGAAGATCGAGTCATGCACCAATCTAACCAGTAGCCTACGCACAGTCAAAGAACACCAAACGTAAAAAGACAAAAAAAAAATAAAAAGAAAAAATTCTGAATTAGCACTACAAACTATTTCCAACACTATTGATTGCCAATCCCCGAAAACGACGCCAAAATTTGACGAGCGCAAAACACACACTTAAATATGCTCGCAAGTCAAATATAGTATAATATAATATCGTCTCCACACAGATTGGAGTTAAACAGTATTTTTGTAGTTTATAGCTTGATTGCTATCCAAGGTGATCAACAACTGAGATTTATGTGATTAAACTAAAATTTACAAAGAGTCTAACTTGTTGACGAATGACACTCAAACAAAAGTAAGCAAGGAATATGTCAATGGGAGAAAATAGGGAATGATTGGATAGGTGCAAGATAAATGTCTGGGACTTAACTCTAATTATTTCACTTCTAATATTCAGGTGAGTTTCTCGAATTCACTCAATTATTAGTTCACATTTAGTAGAAAATTCTCTCTCGATTAAGTCCCAGCCTCGCTAGATGAACTAAGTTAAGCTTCGTGAAGATATGCAAGAATTTGTAATAGATTGGTCAGTTGGAGAACCTCTCTCGATTATCCTCCTAACTAGGGTTACACAATCAATTCAACTAGCCTCTTTTGATTACTAAGAAGAATTAATGTACTCAACTAAAAAGATAATGCAACGATATCACAAGTTATGCCTCTCTCGATCACATAAACATGTGAATATAGATGCAACAATTAAATCATCCAAGACGATTCGAAACATAAAAACTAGAGTTATAATCCACAAACAAATATCAATACACCAAATCCATCAAACCCTGAAGAGAACTACTCCATAGATATGGAGTAATTCATCACAAATACGTTTAAATGAAACAAAAACATAAAACAATTCAAACTCATGTCTTTAGTGAGGATTGAATGATGAATTCCTTGTGCTTCCTTTTCTCAAATTTCTCCTTAGCCTCCCTAGGTCTTAGATGTGTCAAAAGTTCAGAAAATAACGTTTTCCATGTATATATATACCAAGTAGGGTCGGGCCCAAGTGAAAACACCTTTTCCTATGCGAAATATGACAGTTTTCGGCGTTGGACGCGGCCGCGCACCTGGGGGTGTGCTCGCGCATATGGCCGCTTACTTTGGACAGTGTTCTGCCTGACTTGCACGCCCAGTGCGTGCTCGCACCCTTGGGTGGCGTCTTGCTCAATTCTTCATCTCTCTCGTTAAGTGCACTATTGTCCGTCGATCCCCGAACATGATCCCAACCTAATCCTTGGGCTTTTACTCATACTTCAAAGCTCCAGAATAGCTTGAATTCATTCCAAAACATCTACATAGCTAGGAATCACTCCCACAAGGCATAAAACACACAATTACTGCAAAACACTAGAGATTAAAGCTCAAACTCAATTAAAGTGCACTAAATTAGAGTGCAATAAGCGACTAAAACACGAGATTATAGCCTACAATAAACACTCCACACTTAAACCGCTGCTCATCCTCGAGCAATCAAACTACACTTTATAAAGATACGACCTTGTTAAACAACTCTCCTAACTCATCATACCAAAAATATTTAAAATAGACTAAGCACAATAGTGTAAAATCCTAGCCTCAACATTTGACTCACCAGTACCATGCATTATTTATAACCCGCTCCCTTACTCTAACATAGAGGTCAATGACATTATCTTTCCTTCACGAATTAAGTGCCCTCACACAACCACCGAGAGTAGTTCCACACACAATAAAATTTAAGAACAATTAGGAACTTCAAAATAGAAAGAATTCACTCACTCTCAGTAACAACATTCATATGCCACAAAAGATGCACCATAAGCTTGCCCGTAGTTACTACTCTACTAATTCGAGCTCATTCAATCAAGGATCCAGTAGGACTTTCATTGGTTGTAATGTAAGCTGCGGGACAGGTAGGATACAATTTGGATATAAGAATGACTATACCTCCCTAAGCACTTTGATACATACAATTTAACATTCAAAACCCAACACTTATGTCAAACCATAACTCTACCTTCACATCTTATATATTAACTCCCTACTTCTTTAAGCACAATTACATCAAGAGTTACCACCATCAAGGAATATTTTTCACAACCATACAATTATTTTTTTTTCTTTCTTTTTCAATTCAAGTGGCTCTTAATTTTAAAAAACCATGCACCTTTCTCCTTTTTCAATAGTTCTACTCAAAAGCCAAACCAATCACCCCACACTTCAACTTTTACACAGTTCATAACAATTTCAAGTGCTCATGAGAGGTACAAGGTTCAAATAGATGGTCAATTCAAACAAATGGATGACTCTTGTAATGTTGTTGCCAAAGAAACAAGATTATAGGCTCAAAGGGTTAACTAAGATATAACAATTAGGCGGGTAGAAGCATGTAACTGGCTCAACAAAGAAACACCTATATCACTTCCTAGACCGAATAAAATTATTATTTCGCTTCGCACACATACGGGGCAGGTTCTAGACATCAAATGCAATGCAATGAATAATACAAAACCTCACATACACATAACACATTACTGCTCCAGATTAGACTATCAAGACACTCTAGTCAAAGCAGTTAAGCAAAGTTAAGATCATATACTTTAAGGTACTTCTACAAGAGTAAAAAACTGAGCCTAAGTGTCACAACTAAAGTACTCACTATTCTTAAAGTATAATAAAGTTAAGAGATAATGCCTTCAATTCAGCTCTCAACACACGGCTTCCTATTCCTAACCAAAAATAAAAACTAACTACACCTGGTTCAAACAAAACCCTTGGAAAAGAACTACGACACAAAGAAAAACCAAGGGGAAATTAATACACTACCTAACAAGAGAAAATCTTTTTGTCTTTTTGCTTCGACTTTATTCCCTCAAGAAACCCGTCGAATGATGTCTATCGTCAGGAAAAATAAAAAAAATTTAATTTTTCTTTTTCAAACTTTTTTTCTAACTATTAAAAAACAAAAACAAACTAAAACTAATATACATACAACATACAAATATCCCCCACCACACACTTTAAGTTGTGGCATGTCCCCATGACACCCAATTAAAAAGCATAAGGTAAAGGAAGCTTCCCTGAATATCTAGTCAGGGTCTGAGTCAAAGTTGGGCTCCATTCTTCTTGCCCGAACTAGTGCACACATCCATGCAGACAGTTTCTTATCAACCTTCTTGAGATACATCCCACACTTAATCTTTTCACTAATTGCAGCCTTTTCCTTTGAACTCTTCACCTTCCACTCAACACTTGCAGTAGGCTTCTTGTTTTTCAACCCCGTCTCTACATTCATCTCGAGCGTCACCGTCTCGTCACCACTATAAGCATGAGTTTTCTATCATGTATGTCTAGTATTGCTCTAACCGTCGCAAAGAATGATCTTCCTAAGATAATGGGGGCCTCTTCGTTCTCCTCCATCTTCACCACTATAAAATCTACAGGAAATACAAACTTACCTACCCGAACTAAGACATCTTCCACTATCCCCTCAAGTATGATAGTTTATTGGTCTGCCAGCTGCTAAGATATCGGTACAGACATTATCTCTCCAATCTCATTCTCCATCTTCTTGTAAATAGACAAAGGCATTAAACTAATTGAGGCACCATAATCACATAAAGGCTTATCAAATTAAGACTGCCTAACGAGCAAGGTATATTAAAACTCTCTGGACCTCCACATTTTTGTGGGAGTTTTTTTTGCAAGATTGCGCTGCAATGCTCTGTGAGCTTGACCACTAAGGTATCTTGTATCTTCCTCTTCTTTGTAAGGATCTCTTTTAACTATTTGGCATAAGCTGGCATTTCTGATAGAACTTCTTTGAATGGCAAATTTACATTAGCCTGTCTCAGCATATCTAGAAATCTCTCAAACTGCTTGTCCAGCTTTTCTTTATATAGCTTTTGGAGAAAAGGTAGAGCAGGCATGTGCTCGCTCTCATTCCGATCCTTCTTTCTCGAAGTGTCCCCCTTCTTTTTTTTTTGCCAGCTCCCTTCTTGCCTTTCTTCCTCTTATCAACTTCAATTTTCAGCTTCTCTTCACTTTCTTTTTCAGATACCACCTCTTTTTGGAGTGGAGTGGGATCTTTTAACACTTTCCCGCTTCTCAATGTCACAACACTCATTGTTTCTTTTGGGTTTCTTTTAATATCAGCTGGCAGAGTACCTGGGATTCTCTCAGACAATACAGTTGTAATTTGCCCCATTTGCTTCTCTAAGTTTCGCAACCCTATGCCAAGTTCTTTGATATCTACACCATGAGCATCTAATCTTTTATATGTCTTGATAATGAAGGACTTCATTAGATCTTCTAGCCCAGGCTGATTGGATTGTTGAGGTTGGAACTGCTGCCTTTGCTGATTTTTGAAGCCAGGAGCTCCTTGTCCCTAGAATCTGGAGTGGTTTTGTTGCCATGCATTTGCAGTGCCCCCAGGTGAACTCCACGAAAAACCGAGGTGCTTCTGACCCATTGCATTGAAGTTATAATTCCCAACAACATTAACTTCCTCAATTGAAGTTTGACACTCATGAGTAAGGTGTCCTCTTCCACATATATCACAAGCTGCATGGGGCTCATTATGTACTGAAGCTATGGTCAGCTTCGTTATTTCCTTTGCCATAGCGCCAAGCTGTGCCTACACAGATGTGTTAGCATCAACTTGGTGAACACCTGTTGATCTTCTTTTTTCCGCAACCTCAGAGGGACACTGATTTGCATCTTCATATAACTCATCAAGAATTATGACTATCTCTCTGGAGTCTTCTTCATCAATGGGCCTCCAGCTGCATTACTCAATGTTCTACATGAAGCTAGTGTCAATCCATCCAAAAGTCCTGGAGTTGCATCCAGAGTTCAATTCCGCACTATCTCCTTAAACCTCTCCCAAGCTTCAACACAGTTTTAGCTCGTCCTGGCAAACGTTATGGATTTATCTTCTAAACTTTCCTGTCTTAGCTGATGAGAAATATTTATCATGAAATTTTCTGGTCATCTCATCCCATGTTCTAATCGACCGATTAGGCTAGCTTCAAGGCCAGTGCTTTTGCATCATCCTTGAGTGTGAAGGGGAATGCCCTTAAGTAGACTGCATTTTGTGACACACCATTGTATTAAAAGGTGTTCATAATATCCTCGAAGTCCATCAGATGATTGTTTGGATCCTCATTCATCTTTCCTCTGAAGACAACTGTTTTGAAGGGTTTGAAGCAACCCCTGCTTTAACTCAAAATTGTTAGTTGCAACTGGAGGTGGTCTCACACTTGATAACCCTTGGTTGTAGACCGGTCTAGCATAGTCACCAAGTGGTCTGCCAGCACCGGAAGCTATATTTCTGAATTGGTCTGCACCCAAAGGTTGATTCTGAACAATTCTCCGAGCCCTCTCCTTTTCATAGACAAGTTGTGCATTTCGAAGAGTTGTTTCTTCAGCATCCCTTGCAACTTTCACTCATTGTTGGGCTTCCTCTCTTGCAGCCAAATCTACATTATCATCGTCTTCAACCATGATTTATTTGGTTGAGGATTGCCCAAACTTCTTTATACTCTCGGGGAGATCTCTTTACTTCCTCAATTGTTGTTGTTGTTTCTCAATTTTTGGTTTGTATGGTAGCACTTCCTTCCCAGAAGATCGAGTCATGCACCAATCTAACCTGTAACCTACGCATAGTCAAGGAACACCAAACGTAAAAAGAGAAAAATAAAATAAAAAGAAATATTCCTAAATTAGAACTGTAAAATATTTCTAACACTATTGATTGCCAATCCCCGACAACGGTGCCAAAATTTGACGAGCGCAAAACACACACTTAAATATGCTCGCTAGTCAACTATAGTATAATATAATGTCGTATCCACAGAGATTGGAGTTAAATAATATTTTTGTAGTTTATAGCTTGATTGCTATCCAAGGTGATCAACAATTGAGATTTATGTTATTAAAACTAAAATTAAATAAGAGTCTAACTTATTGATGAATGACAATCGAACAAAAGTAAGAAAGGAAGATATCAATGGGAGAAAATAGGGATTGATTGGATAGGTGCAAGATAAATGTCTGGGACTTAACTCTTATTGGTTAACTTCTAATGTTCGGGTGAATCTCTCGAATTCATTCAATCATTAGTTCAAACGTTTAGTAGAAACTTCTCTCTCGATTAAGTCTCAGCCTCGCAAGATGAGCTTAGTTAAGCTTGGTAAAGATATGCAAGAATTAGTAGTGGATTGATCATTAGGAGACCCTCTCCTGATTATCCTCCTAACAAGGGTTACACAATAATTCAGCTAGCCTCTTGAGAACACTAAGAAGAATTAATGAACTCGACTAAAAAGATAATGCAACGACACCACAAGTTATGCCTCTTTCGATTACATGAACATGTGAATATAGATGCAAATATTAAATCATCCAAAATTATTCAATAGATAAAAACTAGAGTTATAATCCACAAACAAATATCAATACACCAAATCTATCAAACCCTAAAGAGAACTACTCCATAGACATGGAGTAATTCATCACAAATACGTTTAAAGTAAAGAAAAACACAAAATGATCCAAACTCGTGTCTTGAGTGAGTATTGAACGATGAATTCCTTGTGTTTCCTCTTCTCCAATTTCTCCTTAGTCTCCTTAGGTCTTAGATGTTTCAAAAGTCCAAAAAATAATGTTTTTCCATGTATATATACCAAGTAGGGGCAGGGCCAAGCGAAAACACCTTTTTGTACATGAACTAGGACACTTTTCGGTGTTGGACGTGCGCAGTCGTGCACCTGGGAGTGTGCTCGTGCATATGGCTCCGCACTTTGAACAGTGTTATGTCTGACTTGCGCGCCAAGAGCGCGCTCGCGCACCTGGGTGGCATCCTGCTCATTTCTTCGTTTCTCTCATTAAGTGCACAACTATCCGTTGATCTACGAACACGATCTCAAATTAATCCTTGGGCTTTTACTCAGACTTCAAAGCTCCAGAATAGCTTGAATTCATTCCAAAACATCTACCTAGCTAGGAATCACTTCTACAAGGCATAAAACACACAATTAGTGCAAAACACTAGCGATTAAAGCTCAAACTCAATTAAAGTGCAGTAAATTAGTGTGCAATAATGAGATTATAGCCTACCATCACATGTGTCAGAGATTATGGAGGCCAATAGGATTAGTTTCTTCCATTAGCGGAGTTGTCATACCACAATGGCTATTAGTCGAGCGTCTAGATGGCTCCATATGAGGAATTATATGGGAGGCGATGTCGTTCTCTGGTTGGTTGGTTTGAGCCTGGCGAGCCTAGGCAATTGGACACAAATTTGGTTCGTGATGCTTTGGAAAGGTGAAATTGATTCAGGAGCAACTTCGTGCAGCTTAATCTAGGGAAAAGAGTTATTCTAATAGGAAGGTCGGGATGTAGCTTTCATGCTAGGCGAGAAGGTTCTACTCAAAGTTTCGCCCATGAAGGGTGTGATGAGATTTGGGAAGGAGGGAAAGTTGAGCCATCGGTATATTGGTCCATTCGAGGTGTTGGAGAGAGTTGGTGATGTGTCCTACAGACTTACTTTGCCACCCAGCTTATCAAAACTTCAACCGGTGTTTCATGTTTCCATGCTTTGAAAGTACTATAAGGATCCTTTGCACGTGTTAGATTTCAGTTCAATGCAGTTGGATAAGAATCTAGCTTACGAGGAGGAGCCGATGGCCATTTTGAATAGGCAGGTTTGAAAGCTGAATTTCAAAAATATTGCATCGGTGAAGGTTCAGTGGAGAGGTCAATCGGTCGAGGAGGAAACTTAGGAGATTGAGTATGATATGCGGAGCAAATATCCTCACCTTTTTGATATCCCATGTATGATTCTAAATTCGTTCGAGGATGAATATTTGTTTGTGGGGGAGGGGGAGAATTTAATGATCCGGGCAGTCGTTTTGTGTATTTGAGCCATGTTTTCCCTATTTGATGCTCCCCGTATGTGTATTTGTTATTATGTGACTTGGGGGGATGGTTGGTTTAGTTTCGGGAAGGTTTTGGAATGAATTGGAAAAACTTAGTTCTATGGTTGGAAGCTTAAATTATAAGAGTTGACTAAGGTTTTGGCTTTTGTGTAAATGATCTCGGATTGGTGATTTGATGGTTTCAATAGGTTTGTATGGTGATTTTGGGAATAAGCGTGTACTTGAAATTGGATTTGGATGTTCCTAGGTTGATTTGACTCTATTGGGGTCAGATTGTGGTTCCGGGACATGGAACATATTAGTTATATCATTTAAAGCTTTTGTTCAAAATTTGGGGCCATTCCGAGTTGGTTAAATGTGGTTCGGCATGATTTTTAAAAGTTGGAAATTGATTAGTTCATTAAGCTTGAATTGAGATGCGATTTGTAGTTTTGATGTTACTAGGTGTGATTTAGGACCTCGAGTAGGTCCGTGTTATGTTGTGGGACTAGTTAGTATGATTGGACGAGGTATCGAGGGGCTCCAGAATGTTTCGGACGGATTCCGAATCATTTGAGCTTGGTTGGATTGCTGAAGACTACTGGTGTCTAGTGTGCTTCGCAATCCCAGAGCATGTCTCACGATCGTTAAGGCTTATGTTAGGGCACTAGCATTTTGTTATTTGTGTTGAAGATTGGTATGTCGCATTCGTGAAGCTTTGTGAGCACTGGCCTTTGCGTTCGTGAGCAAGGAATCGTGTTCATGTAGAAGGACGATGGGTTGAGGGAAGGCTGGAGCTAAGCCTTTGCGTTTGTATAGGTAAGACCACATTCACGTAGGCTTGGGGTTGGCAATGCATCACATTCGCGGGCTATGGATCATGTTTGCGATAAGTATTTTGATGCTGGATCTAGGTTGTGCTTCGCGGACGCGATTTTGATTTCAGGACATAGACCCATTATTTAATATTTTGAAACCTAGGCTTGGAGAGGGGCGACTTTTGAAGTAGATTTTCACACAAGGCAAGACAATAATTGATTTCTACTTGATTTTAACGTTATACTCCCTACATTTCAATTTACGTGAACCTATTTTCTTTTTAGTCCGTGCCAAAAAGAATGAATACTTACCATAATTCGAAGTTTTCTCTTTTTTCTTAAACTTCATATTTCGGTAAAATAGGTACACATAAATTGAAACTGAAGGATCTCTTGTTTCCCCAAGGATTATTATATATAGATTATTGGATTTGAAAGAAAAATTGGGGATTTTGATTATGGTTTTGGAGAATGAAAAATAGATATTTAAACCCCGATTTAGTGTCGAATTTGGATAAAACTTGTATATTTGGACTCATATTCGAATGGATAGTCGGGATTTATGACTTTTGTCGAGTTCCGGAGTGCGGTCCTGGATTGACTTTTTGGTTGATTTTTTGCAATTTGATAAATATTGGAGCTTTATTACTTGTAATTGATTTCTATAGTCGTGTTTGGTGTTATTGAATTTGTTTTACTAGATTCAAGCCGTTTGGAGGTCGATTCGCATGGGAAGAGATTTTTGGAGTATTGATTCATGCGTTTTGAGATAATTAACTTCAATAAAATTGGTTAGAGGGTAATTTCCTTGTTGGATATGATATTTGAGATATATAGGGGGTGACGTACATGTTAGGTGACGGGCGTATGTGCGTACACTAGGGTTATTCATGTTCCAGGTAGACCTTAGGCTATTATGATCCTTGTTTTGCTAGCATGCCTCTTTATTTCCATATTTTCCTGACTTGTATGACTACGTGACCTATTATTCATGTTTGAAATCAAGTCTAGGCATGTGCTTATCTATTTGAGATATGACAGGGCTATTCTTGCTATATTGAGCTGTGTGCCTTAATTATAGTCATATTATCAGTCATGTTGTTACACCCCCGTATTATAACTCTGTCTCTATGCACTCTTTACATGATATCTCACATGTTGTTGATGCCCTTATATGGGTGACCAGTCTGAGCTGAGTACTGTGAGATGTGAATATTTGAGACTTGAGCAGTTGATGACTGATCTTGTGTCATAGAGCTGATTTATCCTGATAGTGGGGTGACGCGTACGCCAGGCCCCATGTTGGGCTGAGAGGTATTGATTATGAGATGATGTGTGCACCAGGCCCCATATTGGGATAAGTGATATTGAGAATTGACTTAGATTTTTGGATGAACGAAAACCTCTTTATAAAGAGAAAAATGAATTAATTAAACTGAAGTTCTTTCTTTGCCCTAATTATCAATTAGAATATTTAGTTTGTATGAATCGTTATTGGTTTGATCCGATTAGCCTTTAGGCAAGGACCTACCCCTCCAAAGTAAGGTATTAACCTTTGGCGCAGGCACAGAGTCGCATATGTGCTGGGTGAGGGACGTGTCTAGCACCCATACAGTGTTGAGTGTTCTTGTGTGTGATGATTGAATGGCAATTGTGCCAGGAACTACACAGGTGCTGAGATACGATATACTTGATGATTTAACTGTGATATTCTTGATTCTGGCATGTATATTTGTCATGCAAGTACCAAATTGTGTTCTTCCCTCATGCATATTGGTATTTGATGCCTCTATTTGATGTGTTGAACTCGAAAACATAGTTAAATTGTTAAAACCAGGTTTAGGTGATATCTGTGGAAGAATCTATGCCTTAACCGATATTCTTGAAACGCATGCTTATTTCTTCTCTTATTGTGAAAAGATCGAACTTGATATTATTTGAGCTATCTTTCCTTTTGTCGTTATTATACTATTATTGTTTTTATTGGCCATTGATATTGAATATTGGAACTTGCCAAGCTTGTCACTGCTTTCAACCCGAGGTTTGGTTTGTTACTTATTAAGGACATGGGATCGATTGTACTCATACTACAGTCTGATGTGTAGATCCAGGTGCTATTGAGAGAAGTGATTGGTAAAGTGGCACTGGTACCAGTTTCTTGGATATTTCGAGGTGGCTATTGTTTCCATTCGCAGGCCTTGAAGTCTCTTTTCTTTTAGCTTATGTTATTATTGTTCTATCTTTCAGACACTACTGTATTTTGGGATCAGTCTCTGTAGTTAAATTCTATAGCGCTCATGTACTTGTTGACACCAATCATGGGATAGTGCTAGTTGTATTATTGCTATTGACTTCAGTTATTTATGATTATTCAGCTATTGAGACTATTACTTTCTGTTATTTAAGTTTGTTCCTGCTTATTGAATGTTGTCTTACCTAGCAAGTAGTGTTAAGCACCGTCACATCTTGTTGGGATTTGGGGTCGTCACACAAAACTACAACTCGAATCTGATAACACCAATGTCAACTTCTAGTCAAACTTATGAACTTCCTAATTTTTCAAATTCCCAAATTTTGACAAATAAAGTCAAAACCTTCTGGGAACAACCAAATTCGAATTCAAACATATGCCAAAGTCCGAAATCACCGTACAAACCTATTGAAACCATCAAATCTCAATTGCGAGGTCATTTACTTGAAAGTCAAACCTTGATCAACTCTTCCAAGTTAAGACTGCCAAAGTAAAAACCAATCTTCCAAATCAATCTCGAACCTCTTAAACATCGAAACCAAGTGATAATACATCATATGAAGCTACTCAAGGTCTCAAACCACCAAACAGAATGCTAAAATTCAAAACGACTGGTCGAGTCGTTACATTTCCCCTACTAAAACATATGTTCATCCTCGAACATGATAGAAGTTATTCCCAATCCATCAAACAACTACGTAAACTAATTATACATGCACCCATGAGCGGTAACATGAAACTTTAATCCATATAAGTCCATTAACACAATCCAACTGAAGATTCTTTATTCAACTTTAGCCTACAATCCTTATAACCAAACTCCAACATCTGAAGCTCCCTCTTAGATAGAACCTTGCATACATACACTGCATAAACCCCGACGAACTGTAGCAACCCATCAATATGTTTGCAAGATATAACCACACGACGTAGCCTATCGCTCATATGCCCATAGCAATATCTTCTGACCACAATAGTTGCTCATTACCAACCTAGTACCGCTAATATGCCTCATATCAAATAGAACCTTATTCCAAACCTTCGCAACACTGTTATTGATGAAAGAAACCTGTAGAAACTCAACCCTTCAAATCAACAAGTCGAGAATTTATTTTGTCTGACAAGAACCACTAAGAAACTCTGAGTTGACTAATGACATTCTTCTTCCAAACATACCTTATCCTAATCCAATTGCACTAATTCTAGGTCCGATAACCTCGCCTCAACCGGTACAAATTGCCCAACGAACAGGCCACACCAAATGCCACATAGAATCGCATATGATGAAATACGTGATTAGAGAACTCAAACAAGCAAACAACTCAAATGTAGACAATAACGGAAAAAGAACCAAATTAGAGAACTATCCTTGATAGATACAATCACAAAATCACAATTCCATGAATCCATCCCACAAGGTAGAAACAAAACAAATGGAGTAAGCACTAGAAATCATATCCAAACATAACATCATTGCAGCGTGCAACCTAAAACAATTTATCATATCGCTCCACACCGAAAAACTCATTAAGCTAGAATCATCATGCTCACCAAACACATATGTATCAACAACCATCAAACACCGTGAATAAACATAATCACTGCTCTCATAATATTTCTATATCTTGATCATATTATCGCCCCAGCTAATAGCCGGGGACGATCACCAAAAGGTTCATGTGGACATCTAGAAGGTCGCAATGAAACATCTATGCAGTCAATTAGCAGACAACATCAAAAATTGTCTCGCAAACAGTGAGGGGCATCAAGGCAACTGTTCGAATGAGCAGGTGGAGCACATCTTCTGGAGGGAGACACTATTCAACTCCAGAGATACCACACCAAATCAAGGGTACAATGAGGTGTCGCTCCGAGTTTCTCTATACACTTGCATTTAATACATATCTTTGATGCAATTAATATAGTTAGTTGCAATCCTTCAAAATAGGAGAGTAAAGAAGTGTTGAAAATCATACATCTCATACTCTCCAATCTTCACGAACTACACGTACCTGATTCTTGACCTTGTGTCAAGATACGTAGGCAACCTATCATAGGTCCGGTCTTTCTTGTCCTTAATTGGACGAGTCGGTCAAGTCTGGCAACTAGGGTCACAGATGACCGAAGATTCTAGCAAAATGTCATCTCTGGAAAAAAAATGTTAAATGTATATATTTTCCCTTGTTGCATCGAAGTCTTTCTGTAGACATTAAAGGAAAACCAAAATCCAAAACATATTCCTGCATAATTCCACCTTGAGAAAATTCAAAAAAAAAGTGAAACATCTTCCTCTATCCCTAATCTTCACGAACTACGCGTGCCTGATTCTTGACCTCGTGTCAAGATATGTAGGCAACCTATAATGGGTCCGATTTTTCTCATCCTTAACTGGACGAATAGGTCAACCCTGGCCAATTAGGTCACCGTTGACCGAAGATCTTTGCAAAAAAATCATTTCCAAAAGTAAAAAAATATATATATAATAATAATAAACACATATATCTTCCTCTGCTGCTTCTCAAAAAGTCTCTCCGTGAGACATCAAAATCAAAATCCAAAATTTTTATTCTATTTCCTTGAGGAAATTCAAAAAGATCCAAAACATCCCCTTTTACCTCTAACCTTCTCGAACTTTGCCTGACCTGATTCTCGTTTCGATGAGATACGTAGGCAACCTGCGGGTTCGGTTACATATTTCTAAAAATAACAATCATCGATCAAGGACCCTTCCTGGGTTCAATCACATTTTTCAAAAAAACAAAATGGAGAAAATCATCAATCAAGGACCTTTCCCGGGTTCACTCTCATTTTCCAAAAATAAAAAAAAATCATCAAGCAAGGACCCTTCTCAAGGCCGATCTCATTTTTTCAAAATAAAAAAAATATATACTCCCATCATGCGGAGATTTACTTTCTTATCCCTCCCATCGCGTGGGGATTTTACTTTTCCTGTCAGTGCTCCTAAGCGAAACGGTACCCAGCCCTGAACTAACAATGCTCCTATGCGGAACGGTACACAGCCCGTCATTTTACTTTCATGTCAGCGCTCCTAAACGAAACCATACCCTGCCCATACTAACAATGCTCCTATATGGAACGGTACATAGCCCGTCATTTTACTTTCATGTCAGCGCTCGTAAACGGAACAGTACCCAGCCTCGTACTAACAATGCTCCTATACGGAACGGTACACATCCCGTCATTTTACTTTCCTGTTCAATGCTCCTATACGGAATGGTACACGACTAGTCATTTTACTTTCTTGTCCATGCTCCTATACGGAATGGTAACTACAAAGTCCGTCTAATATTCAATGATCCGATAGCGCGTCAGAACAGAAACCACAAAGCCCGTTTTACATTCAATTATCTTTATCAATAACCACAAAATTGATTAAGTCAAAATAAAAAATAAAATGAAAATCTAAAAAATATCTTCTTCCCACCCTTCCTAAACTATGCTTGACCTGATTCTTAGTATCAACAAGATACATAGGCAACCTTCGGGTTCGGTCTCATTTTTTCAAAAATAACAAAAGAAAAACCAATTAAGTAAAAAAAATGTGAGAGAAAAACAAAAATTGTTGGTAAGTCAAAATCCAAAAATCCAAAAGGGGAACCCTTCCTCAAGTTTAGTCCTATTTATCAAAAAAATCAAAAAAAAAAAGGAAAAAAAATAGAAAGGAAAAATCATCAAATATTGACTTGCTTGCTACCAACATAGTTAGGAGTGTGCATGGGAAAGAACAATCATTTAAGTGGTATGATGGAAAGGATCAGTTTCGGGTAAACCATCAATCTCTTGTCATACCTCTCAATTATACCTTAGTGATGCTTGAAAATCGCGTGCTTACAGTTAGGGTAAGAACAAAGTCGATAATGTTTCATGTGCATTGTGTCGTGAGCCTAGATTAAAATTCATTGCATTACATTGTAGAAAACCTGGCCCGAACGTCTATTGAGGCGAAATCCTGAGTAACGCTTGGTTTGGGAAAGGATCGTAGGCCTTCTTTGAGCTGTTTGAGCCTTCTAGACTACCAAATGACATCAATCCCTAGCATTCCCCCTTTTGTGTTTAAGAGCACTACCCTCTCTTGGACCAACCTTCCTGCGCGCACTGCAAACGTGTAACTTCAGATGAAGACCAAAGTGAAGGCGACAAGCATGAAAAGGCAAAAAGTGAAAAGTCCAAGACAATCAGAGACATGACTTTAGGAGAAGAAGGCGGAAACTCCACCATTCAAAAGGAGGTTCCAACAAGAAGGATAAAACATTCACAAATTCAAAGGACAATCAAAAAAAAAAGGAGAAAGGGGAAAAACTCCACAAATTCAAAGAAGAGGAAACCCGACAAAAAAAAAAAGAAAGGAAAAACTCTTGCAAAGCAGGAGAACCCTCAAAACAAAAGAAAACAAAGAGAAAAAATCTCCAAAAATGGAAGAAGAACCTCCTACGAGTTCAAAAGAAGTAAAAGCAAAGAAAGGGACATCGAGCCAAACAAGATCAAGCGCCAAAGCATGGTTTGAACTCCGAAGACACGGATGCAGTGCAGTGCTTATGGAGGAATTAGTCATTTTCAACCCAAATGAATATACTACCCGACCCTAAGCCTACATTACAAGCCAATGATAAAGCCCTACATGATCCTATTCCAAGTTTTCTTACATTAGTGGATACTCACATAAAGTTCAAGCATATGGTATCTCAATCGCATGCATTGAATGTCATTCCGAGTGTGTGTGCGCTTCGCAAAATGTCCTAAAAAAACAACAGTAATACTTCATAAATGTGTGAAAATTAGGAATTTCTTTGTGGTGAGGGGCACTTGAAACATGATTTAGGCAGAATCCAAACCTTTGATTGAAGCAAGACGAACAAATCTTGTCGAACCTAGGTATACCTGAGGTACCACTCGAAGCTATAGGAATTACCCATAAGCTGATCTCGGTTTGTTGGAAAGCACATGGTGGAAATTCTTATGCACAATACTAATAGTTGTACCAACTAAAATCAAGTGAAAAAATGATCAATCAATAAACCACAGTCTCTCTTTGCTCTTTAAATTTTCAAATATTCTCTACAAAGCCATAAATCAACGAAAAATACAAAAAATAGAAAAAGTCAAGTTTTGTTTACAATAGGATTAAGCTTTGTTGTAACAGCACTATGCCTGACCTAACTTCCCACGAGGGGATATGTAGTAAACCCATAGAGTCTGGTCCTACTCTTATAATAGAAAACCAAAAAAATTATTTCTATATATTCGGAACTACGGTGTGACTTGATTTTCTTTGGTACGAATACGTAGGAAATCCACATCAGATTCAATCATCTTTTGCAGTCGAACTACGCTTTAGCCTAATTCCATTGGGATACGTAGGCAGTCTTAGTCAGACCCTGCCATATTATTTCAAATTCTATCTTTTTGCATCTACTGCGTACTTGAGTCATTAATAACAGAACACTCTTCATCAATTTCTTTACATAAAAGAAAATAACTTCTTCCTTTTCCAGGCGCCCTCCCGAACAACGGGCATTTCATTTCCAAGTCATTTTTCCAGGCGCCCTCCTAAACAATGGGTATTTCATTTCCAAGTCAATTTTCTGGGCGGCCTCCTGAACAATGGGCATTTCATTTCGAGTTTAAATTTTACCGACGGCCACCTCCTAATAAGGGTATTTTAGATTTAAATGCTCCGATATCGTTTCAAATCGGTACACAACCCCGATTTTCTTTTTACACTCAAGTGCTCCGATATCGCATGTAGTTCCAACCGGGACCCTATTATATTCAAAAATCATATATCCGTCATTGTCAAATCAGATGGAAGCATAGTCCACACATCATCAACTCTACTAATCAAAGACGCGACATAACGTGGAACTATCTCATGTCAATAAACTGGGGCAGATTTTGAGGATGGATGTTGAGCTTTCCAAACAGCAATTGACGGCATGTCCCAAGTATCGTTCTTACATCCCATTTAACATGGGGTGTGTAGGCAATCCGAACACCCATAGTCAAAATAAAACACCCAGTGTCATCACAGCTTGATGCTGGGGCAACATTCAAAATCAAAAAATCAATTCATCCCATCGCCTTCCAAACTACAACATGCCTGATTCTCGTTAAATATGAGATATGTAGGAAAACTCAATACAGAGCCTGGCTGCATCCACATCAAAATCCATTCAATCAATCTATCCGTCCATCCAACACCACATCCCAGTGTTATCATAGTCCGACACTGGGGCAATTTTGGAAGCAATGTCGAGATCCTATGAACCTTTTTGTCCTCGTATATTTGTCTTCTGCCCCATGAGAATACGATTCATAAGTAGCACTTAGTGCATTCCAGAACTACATACGACCTGATTCTCATGCAAACTCAAAACATCCACATCCCCCATTTTTTCATGTCGGGTCAAAATTAAGTATGGTGTCAATTTTTTTGCACGAAAACTCTTATATCATCTCCGGTCAAAGAGGGGGGGTTGTTGACAGCCAATTTTGACCCTCTGTATTTAAAAAAATAGATTCTGTAGGCTTAATTGTCAAAAAATGATAAAATATAGTATTTTATACATTTTTAACAATAATGCAATTTATTGATACGTATTCCAAATTTAATTATGGAAACTTTTATCATTTATTGCAATTAGTTAAATACTACAATTTTTGTGCATTTTTCTAATATTAGGATACTCTATCAATTTATTGTCATTTAACAAAAAAACGATAATTACTACGTCACTGTAATAGTTACAATTTTATAATAAATCCTACAAGATTTCTTGATTAAATAACATTTTCTTATATAGCATAGTTTATAATTACACGGAAGCCAGTTGAATTTAATTCAAAATACGGATCCAATCCAGTCAAATTCAATGCTCCGTCAACATCCGACGTGACATGACATTTGATGTGACCAGACATTGATTTGACATAACAATAACGTGACATGACTTGGTATGACATTACAATTTTTTATTTTGATCACATATTTTCTTCTACGTTTTACCTTTTTTTTTTTTTTTTACTTTAATTTGAGTCCACATGTTTCAAAATATCTACACAACCCCCACCCACTTACAAACACCCATCAGCTTTTTAATATGGGTAAAACCCTAAAATCTCAAAACAATCTCTCACTCATTCTCAAGGGCACCCGCCCACCCTTCTAAAAGCTCTCAGGCTCTATCTCTATTTCTATGGCTGCCTGCCATCGGTGAGCTTCACCGGTCACCCATGGCCAACCCCATCAACCCCGCGGCTTCTCCCCTCAACTGTTCCCCCTCTGTTCCTTTCTCCTTGAGTTACGACAAAAGCAGCAACCAACATGGTGGAACCTGTATCACTGGAAAACTCCATCTCGTTGAAGGTCCACCCAAAATTATGAATATGGTCGGATCTGAAAAGATATCTGAACAAAAAATATCACTGGAGCTTTGGTCGAAATTTGGTCGGAAACAACATGTACGAGTCCGCTCTGGTTGGTCTTTCTTTATACATTATAATGGTCTCTGACAGTAAGCTTTAAGCTCAGCTACCAGACCGTGAACACCTGAAGTACAAACTGAAATGGTCTACTGATGAACCCTTTGCCATGACAAGTTGATACTGTTGAGCGGGTACCATTAAACCCCCCCCTAAAATCTCGAGGCCTCTTGGCCTCCCTATCCTCTCTCTCCTGGCAACGGATACGCTCTAACCTCCTAGAGATCTCCACAACTTGCTGAAATTGAGTATCAGTCTCCAACTCCTGCACCATCCCAAATCTGAGACCATAACAAAGTCCCTCAATAAATCTGTGGACTCTATCTATGACAGTAGAAACCAAAGCAAGTGCATGACGAGCTAACTCACTGATCTCATAGCATACTCAGACATCGTCATAGTACCCTGGCGCAACTGCTCGAACTCTGTGTGTAACGTATCCGTGAGGGTTTGTGGAACAAACACCCTCAAAAATAGATTAGTAAACTAAGCCCAAGTGAGTGGAACTACATCAACTAGACTACTCTCCCCAAAAGCCTGCCACTATCAATATGCCGACCCCGTCAGCTGGAAGGTAGTAAAGTCGACTCCGCTCACCTCTACAATACCCATGGTGCGAAGAATATGATTGCACTATTCTAGAAAATCCTGTGCATCCTCATAAACTACGCCATTAAAAGTAGGAGGAGAATACCTCTTGAACCTCTCTAACCTCTTTTAGTCCTCCTCTGATGCCACTTGCCTGACCTTAGGTTGAACCGAAGTCACGGGCTTTACCGGCATAGCATCCAAAACCTGATCAACATGAGCCCATTGCTCTAGAGTAGGGCAGCGGGAGTCTGAGATCCTCCCCCAACTTGAGAGGTAGCTGGTGCGATTGGGATCAATCCGGCCTCAACCAAAGTACTGAACATGCTCAGGAAATACACCAAGGTCTCCTGAAGTCTAGGGGTAGCAACAGGCGTCTCAGGTGTCTGCTCCCCAATCAGAGCTACTAGTGGCTCCTCAGCTGCTTCTATGGTAGGTGCTCTAACTGTAGCACGTGCCTCCCCTTGGCCTCTACCTTGACCCCTGCCCTGGCCTCAAGCAAAACCTGCACTGGGGGCGGCATCATCAGTAACTGAAGCTCGTGTCTACACTAACTGTGAGAGAATAAAAAGACAAAGGCTCAAATTCCGAAATCAATAAATCTGCACGATAAGGAATTAAAGAAAGTGGAATTTCCTAATAGTTCTGTAGCGTCTCGAAGATAAGTACAGACGTCTTCGCATCAATCCACTAGACTCTACTAAACTTGCTTATTACTCGTTGTACATAGGAACCTAGAGCTCTGATACCAACTTGTCATGACCCAAAATCTCACCTTGAGGATCATGATGGCACCTAGTCTTTTAAGACTATGTAAGCCTAACACATGATGATATAACCATCAATAGTCATACATCCCAAAAACCAGTAGTACAAAGTCAAAATCTCTACTGCGAGTTCACTAGAAATCTCAAATACAACACTGTCTGAAAATAAAATAAACAGTAGCAAATAATTATTAGAAGGTGACTATGAGGCTTGCGAGCATGCAAGTATACCTTGAAGTCTCTGCAGTGTCTGGATCAACTCACTAGCGTCCGGTACTATCTAAAGGTATGGTACCCAGTAAGTATCAAGACCAACCTCAGTGGAATAGTGACAATTCAAGTCAAGACACTCTCTAGACATAAAACCTATGCAAAATATCGACATATAAATAACAATAGAAAACACAATTAGTAAATGACAACAAAGAGTAAACATGTAATAACACAGCAAATTAAATAAAGCAAGTAATACACAAAGTGAAGTCAATTAAGGAAGACAATGAAAAGTTCAACTCATCAAGTCATACCAATCAGAAGAATAACAAGAAGAATCACCCCCGATGTACCACACCTCATAATCATGAAGCACAAGTCAGAATTCACCCTTATGTTGCTGCGTGAGCTTTACATTTTAAACTATTTTTTCGAACTAGCTTCACGCACTTTATCCCCCTTATCTCGTTGTGTGTGCATCACAATGAAGTATTTTCCCTTACTAGCAACACGCGCATAAGCCCTCTTATCTCCCCGCATGCGCATCAATCTACACACCACCCTTATGTCGCCGCATGTGCCTCTCATTCATATAACAACAATCGACTGCACACTACATGCCCATATGCCACCACATTTCTCAAACAAAATACTAATTCGACAACAATACATAGCCCACAACTCAACAACAATGTGTACTAGAATTTCAACAACAATTCAAAAGTACGAGAAGTAAATCAACAATGAAATGTGCTTCATATAACAAAAAATTCAATCAAGGCATATTAATAGCCCAAGAGTCTAATCTGGTCAGTTACCATACATAAGCTGGTTCACACACTCGTCACTTCATGTACACCGCTTTTCATATAACCAAATAATACAAATAGACCAAAACTTAAGGGGTAGTTCCCCCACACAAAGTTAGGCAAGATACTTACCTCAATTAGGCCAATTCAACCCTCAAAATAGCTTTTCCTTAAAATTTACCTCTGCTCGGCTCAAATATAACAAAAAATGACTTAATATTATCAAACATGCAAGAGAAACCAATTTATATTAATAAAGCTAAGATCTTTACATAATTACCAAAATTCAACAAAAGTCAACCCCGAGCCCATCCGGTCAAAACTTGAAGGGTAGGTCTCGACTATCCATAACCCCACGAGTCCATATATGTATTTGATTTTTATATCCGAGTCCAACTCAACTCTCAAATCTCAAATTTTTTATTTTTCAAAAACATAGACAAAACCCTCAAAATTTCTCTTGAAATCTCATGATTTAGATGTTAAATCTCATAAATAATAATGTTATATAATCAAAAGTTGATCAAAATCACTTACCCAATAGTTGTGTATAAACTTTTCCTCCAATTATCACCTCCCACTGAGTCTAGAGGCTCAAAATGTCATAAATGAAGCTATGTCCCGAAATTCCTACCTTTTTTTCAATTGCAGATGTCGCCAATGCGACCTAGGGTTCACAAATGCGATACAGAGATTGCAAAAGTGAACCCTTTCAGCACACACAAATGTTGCAATAGCGACACAGGGATTCGCAATTGCGATTGCAGCATCTTCGCAAGTGCGACCTAACCAATCCTAACACTGACTTCGAAAATGCGACGAGGGCATCGCATTTGCGACACCTGAACCTCCCCTGCCTTCTTCGCAATCGATGCTGGTTCTTGCAATTTTGATAGCTGCAGCACTAGCACACCAGCAACCTGAAACAAGTTCAAACCAATCTGAAACACGTCAAAAACTCACTCGAGCCCCCAGGGCTCCACAACAAGCATCTTTAAAAGTCTAAAAATATCATACGAACTCACATGCGTGCTTAAAACATCAAATTAACATCCAAAACCACGAATCGGGCATTAAAACACATAAAAATTGAAAATGAACTCAAGAACCACTAGAATCGTAATCAAGCATCTAGTTCCTATCAAACAAACTCGTAATGACACCAAATTTTGCAGAAAAGTTCCAAATGATAAAATAGACTTATTCCAAGTCGTTAAAAAAAAATCCGGACCCAACAGCAATAAAGGCAACCTATGGTCAAATTTAAGAAATTTCTAAACCCTCAAATTGCCAACTTTTGGCAAAACAATCCAAACTAACCTAGGAACCTCCGAATCTAATTCCTAGCATACGCCTAAGTTCAAAATAATTATACGAACCTATTGGAATTATCAAAACACCGTTCCGGGGTCGTTTTCACAAAAGCCAAACCTCGGTCAATATTTCCAACATAAGGTTCTAAACTAAGAACCAATGGATCCAAATCATTCCAAAACCTCCTTGAAATGAAACCAACCATCTCCACAAGTCGTAAAACCTCAAATACAGATACAGGAAGCTTCAAAATGAGAAACGGGGCACAAATACATAAAACGGCTGGTCGGTTGTTACATCTACACTAATACCGCGCCAAAACCAACACGTAAAGCATCAGAATATGTTGTGTATGGCCCCAAACCCATGGGAAATATCAAAATTGGGATGGCTACAGATGGAAACCCCTCTACAAAGCGATGATAGTATTCAGCCCTCAACACAGGGAAAAATATCCAATACCACTGGTGCATCATCACCACAACTCGCTAGATATCAACTAATATCGAGTGCTCAATATCGCATACCAACAAAGAGGAGTGAACTAAATATATAGGCTGCAAGACGAGATAGAGTCACACAATAAGGAATCAAGAAAGAGAAATTTTCCTAATATAACATAGCCTCTCGGAGATAAGTATAGATGTCTCTGTACCGATCCACAAGACTTTAATAGACTTGCTCGTGACTCGTGAGACCCTTAGAACCTAGAGCTCTGATACCAACTTATCACGACCAAAATTCCCAACAAAGGTTGTGATGGTGCCTAACCCATTCGCTAGGCAAGACAACACAATAACAATCTCAAATCTAAAGCTGATTAACCAAATCTTAACAAAATTCTCCATAAGATAAGAAACGAGAATAATCTCAAACTGATAACAAGGTAAAACTATCTGAGGCAGGTTCTAAACACGACCACAACTGCCTATACAATCCCAAAACTTGGTATCACTACATCATGAGCATCTAAAAAGAGTGACTAATATCAACTGAACAAACATCTGCCTGAAAAAGAATACAAAGACAGAAATAGGTAAGTAGGGGAAGGGGACTCCATGTGCTACGGATCGGATAAAGTATATTGGCTCACCACGATGTCTCCAATATGGTACTCCTACTCAACTCAATGGTGTCGCCAATACCAATCTCATAACATGCATAAAAATGTGAGGAAGAATAGTATGAGTACACCAAAGTCGGTACCCAGTAAGTATCAAGTCTAACCTCGAAGAAGTAGTAGTGAGACTATACGCATCGAGATACTTACAACACAAATATAAATAACAGAGCCTGGAACTGAAACAGTAAATATCCTCATGATCAACATGTATCAAAGATGTCAAATAGATGAAATAAATAAAGTATGCTTTTCCATTTTAAGAGATAACAATGACGCTGCTCAGATATGGTATTTAAAGATGGCATGCTTCAATAAACGGAGTCGAGGCTCCACACATGTCATATATATGTATGTATATATATATATATGTATATATATATATACACACACACACATATATATATATATATATATAAAAAACAATTAGCATTTAAATAATTGCTTCTAAACAAATCAAGGATGTTTATGCATGCTCAACACTCTATCTATTGCCATGACCAGTATAGTATCCATGTATCTCGATACAAAATCCATGTATCTTGATACAAAATTCATGTATTCAGATATTAATGGATGTATCGATCCAATACACAATCCATGTATCGACCACGCTCACAGGGCCCAAAGTAACATGGGTAATCACCTAACTCCGGAGAGATAATACCAATTCAAGCGCAAAAAGGAGCTTAATAGCTCACTTATAATCAAATATCTGCACATCATGTCTCATTCCACAACTGTATTTCAACCACACTACCTTGCCTTTCGTGCCACAATCTCAGTATAATTCAAGTATCCAAATATATTACATATGCATGTGCCTAAGAATTAATTAATAAAAGATATATAAGGACTTAATAATAATCATACGGATATGTGCTCATGTAATTTGTATATGACTACAGATAATTCAACCAATTCAACATATCAAGAGCAAGCTCCAATATCTTCATAAAATATCATAAACCCAAGTATGATCTTTGACATGAATAAGAGAGCGAATATAGTCATGTAAGTCAAACAAATCATAAATCAATTAGCATTTAAATAATTGCTTCTAAACAAATCAAGGATGTTTATGCATGCTCAACACTCTATCTATTGCCATGACCAGTATAGTATCCATGTATCTCGATACAAAATCCATGTATCTTGATACAAAATTCATGTATTCCGATATTAATGGATGTATCGATCCGATACACAATCCATGTATCGACCACGCTCACAGGGCCCAAAGTAACATGGGTAATCACCTAACTCCGGAGAGATAGTACCAAATTCAAGCGCAAAAAGGAGCTTAATAGCTCACTTATAATCAAATATCTGCACATCATGTCTCATTCCACAACTGTATTTCAACCACACTACCTTGCCTTTCGTGCCACAATCTCAGTATAATTCAAGTATCCAAATATATTACATATGCATGTGCCTAAGAATTAATTAATAAAAGATATATAAAGACTTAATAATAATCATACGGATATGTGCTCATGTAATTTGTATATGACTACGGATAATTCAACCAATTCAACATATCAAGAGCAAGCTCCAATATCTTCATAAAATATCATAAACCCAAGTATGATCTTTAACATGAATAAGAGAGTGAATATAGTCATGTAAGTCAAACAAATCATAAATCAAATGAGCACATAATCAAACAAGGCATAAAGTATCTCAATTTTACCTCATATATGATATAAATTTGGTAAGTGCATATACGTTCACCACCACATATATACACCACCCCAATATCATAAACACATTGTAATCAAGTCAAATTCTAGGAGTTTCCCTCTTAATGAGGTTAGCCAAAAGACTTACCTTTTTTTGGGCTAGCTTCAACCTCAAATCGCTATAGCCCTCCAACCATGCAAATCCAAGCCAAATGTCATCAAAGAAAGTCAAATAATATTATAGAAAGCATTCCCAAATCATAAAGTTTCGATTTTTGATGAATTCTAATAAGTGTCAAGAAACGTCATCTCGGGCTCGCATGCCTGAAATTCAAAACCAATACCAATATACGATGACCCATATCTTGCCAAGTCAAAATATATGGTTAGTTTCCAAATCCAGGTCCAAGTTGTTGGTCAAAACCCCAAAATACACTCTCTTAAAGTGTAGATAAAATCCTCAAATTTCTTTTCAAAATTCTATATTTTAGGTGTAGAAATCCATATACATTCTTGAAACATAATCACAAATAGGTAGAAATTACTTACCCTCTTGTTTTGCATGGAAATTTCCATGAAAAATTGCCTATCTCCAAGTCTAGGATTCAAAATATGAATGAATGGATAAAAGTCCCGATGACATCTTAAATACTCTGCCCAGCAGTACCCATCACGATTGCGGCACAACTATCACGATCATGATTCAAAAATAATCACCGCCACTAAAACCTACTATGTGAATGCGGCCAGCATCACATGAACATGAAGTCCAACTGGCCTCACAACTACACGATCGTGAGGGAACATACGCGAACACAGACCTCTACCACCCGACCTCCTCCAGCGCTTCGTGAACGCAATAGCCAGCTCCCATAACGCTTAGCGAACAGAGCCCTTCATTGTGAACGCAATGCACAAATCACTAGCAGCCAAAACACAATCGCAATCGCGAAGTTCCTTCCGCGATCGCGAAGCTCATCAAATGCACCAGAAAATCAAGAATGCAAACTCAACCAAAATGGTCCGAAACCACCTCGAATCACACTCGAGCCCCGTAACCCCGTTCAATCATACCAACAAGCCCATATACATTATCCAAAGGCTCAAAACACCGCAAATAACATAAAACCATGAATTGAAGATTAAAATCTTTCTCTTAAGTTCCAAACATTTCAACTTGGCCAAACTCGTCTGACTCACACTTAGACATTTCGGATCACAATCAAACTTTGCACACAAGTCCCAGCCTATTAAATAAACATACCCAAGGTCTCAAAACTACAATTCGAATCAGATAATACCAAAGTCAACTTCCAGTCAAACTTATAAACTTTTCAATTCTTCAAATTGCCATCTTTCGATAAATAGTCAAAACCTTCTAGAAACATCCAAATTAAAATCCGAACATAGGCTAAAGTATAAAATCACCACACGAACGTTTTGAAATCATCAAATTCCGATTTCTAAGTCGTTTACTCGAAAGTCAAACCTTAGTCAACTCTTCCAACTTAAGGCTTTCAAATTGAGAATCAATCTTCCAAATCAATCATGAACCTCTCGAGCAACGAAACCAACATATATGCAAGTCAGAATACATCATATAAAACTACTCAAGGTCTCAATCGCCGATGTTAAAAACTCAAAACAACTAGTCGAGTCATCACAGACTTACACTTAAAGACTTCCTTGTGATCTGCCTTGCTTGGATTCACAACTTTTAGAGTCACAATCTCTATTTAGTCATTACTGTTATTTTCTTTCAAACAGTAATTTTTATCACGTCACAGACTGTTGCCTTGTTATCCGATTGTAGTTTGCTCAAGATGTTGCACTATCAGTTTCAGGGTTATTTTTTGTATTTTCGCACTTATGTGATCTATTTATGATTACTCATGAGACTTTATTATACTTTATCTTCTTCCTTGGTTTAGTATATTGGTTGGTTCACCTAGCAGGTTAGTTTTGATGTCCTCACGATCTTGGTGAAATTTTGGATCATGACAATAGGTGTGCACGTCCCAACAAAATCCCTAGTATGAGAATTCATCATGAATTGACAAGTTTTACGTTGGCGTCCAGCTTACCGCAGTTCTACTTCTTTATCTGGACATCAGATCGACTATGTGAGCAAGCTCACACGGGCAAAATTTTGTCCAAAACAGTGTCGGCTTAACCATGAAGCAACTAAAGCTATTGCTTTAGGCCCCAAATTTTGGGGGGGGGGGGGTATTTTCTAGAAATAATAGGCTTATATTTTATTTTCTTTTTTTGAAAAATATTGAGCACTATTCAGAAGAAAATGAGAATTTTCATATACAAAGAACGCCAGCTTTTTAGCTCTGTGAATAAGTGATTGTTTGACTTAAAAATAGGGAAATGTGAATAACTCTATAAATCACAACATACTAAATGAGGAATGGATTTGATAAGGAATTTGTAATTCACTTTAGTTTTTTCCAGTAGGAAACGTGTTAAAATTTTACATGCTCTTTCTCAGTTTATGCACGCACCACAATCTTTTATTTCATATATTCATCAATTTACATAGTTTGTCTTATATTCTTTCATAATTTCTCTAAGATTTCAACTATTCGTTGTTCAAAACATTCGATAATTTCTGTTGCTTCTTTAACGACATAGTTAAAATTTACTTTCGGTATAATATATTGTGTCTCATTTTCTGTTTACTCTCACAATTAGAGCTTTCGGGAAGTATTTGATGCAGCAATACAAATTTAAAATTAAGTCTTCAAACTTCTTGAATCAAGTTCTTTCGTTCTAACCTATCTTTTTATCTTATATTTGTTGTTTTTATTATTTTTTATTTCATGATTATTTAAAGAGAAGAGTTAAAAAATTAGTACAATCCCAAAAGGAGCTCTTAATAAATTTAACAAACAATAGAAAAACTGAATTAGAAAATATAGGGGACTATTTTTTAGATGAATAAGTTACTAACCTAGTTGAGCTAGATGATATTAAAATCTAAGAAGAAGAAAATTAAAATGGATTGTATAAATAAAATCAAATGAAAAAGAATTATCAGAAGAAATCGATTATAAAAAATAATTAATAACTTTGCATCTCAAAATGTTAAAAAAATAAATTCTAAATAAAAATATCTATTAAAAATTTATTTAAGGGCCTCCAAATAAACTTTGACTTTAGTCCCCAAGTGTTGTTGAGCCACCTCTGGTCCTAATTCAACTATAAGAGAAATGATGTGATAGATCAATGATCGACGCTAAAATAATTTAATTTTGATAAACTATTTGATTAATGATATGCATCAAACAAATAACGTAGGTGTGTATATATATTACTCCAATTTTCTGCTCGGTTCAGAGTGAATTGTTGTTATGGATTGATCAAAAATATCGCCCTGATAAAGGTATGAAAGCATTAGATAAAAAATTTCCACGACAAAATTAGTGCACAAGATATGGCTTCATTGTTAATTATGGACGTATCAAATGACAAATTTATAGTTCTTAATAAATTGATAAACAACAGTAATTTTTGTGAAAGTATAGTAGGTCTCTGATTCAGATATAAGAGAAAAGATTGCAATAAATTGATCATACTATGTTATAAGCATTAAAATTTTTAGATGAAGTTATTTTATAAAGTAACCTTTAAAAACTAGATGACCTTTATACCCTTTAAACAAATACTATACCAATAACATCTTTGGACAAATCTACATATATCTCTCTTTATTACTATCGTTATTATTGAACACCTTGAAGTAACATGAATTTTCACACTAAGTTTGGTTAATATAAATATGAAAGCAAATAAAAAGGAAATTATCATTGATCTATATCTTTATTCGATAATTATATATAATTGTGATATTAATTAAGGTGATGTGGCATCATTCACTTTTAAAAGCCACCTTTAACTCTTATTAAAATCTCAAAAACGCTAAGTAATGGATAATTGTTCTTAAGATAAAATCGATTTTATTTTTCAACTGAGTAGTAATAATATTTTTTAACTTGGAAGCTCAAAAGCTACAACAGTGTGCTAAATATATAAAACATAAAGGCAAGTAACTTTATACTTTAAGTAGAGAAATATAAGATGGGTTGGAGCCTCGGAGAAGTGGGAGTGGAAGACGTAAAAAGGGACGGTGAGAAGAAGATTATGTTGATCAGGAAGCAAAATTATAGGAATGAAGTTTTAATCTTCTTTAAGATATGCAAGTGTCCATGATCATTACAGTTTAACAAAATTGGTCCATAATCATCTTTTAAAAGGTTAAAAATTAGGCGTTTTAATTTTTGTTTGATTTTATCCATCTAACCTTTTCTCATCCTTAGTAGCCAGATTCAAAAAGCGAAAGAGTTCCTCTTTAAAGTAATTATTTATCTATCATTTTACTTATTTCAAATTTTCATTCATTTGCTTAAGATGTAATCATTATTTTTGCCTTGCTTTCTTTTATTTAATTTGGTGTGCAAATAGTTGATTTATCATTCTTTGTTTTCTTTTCTTCTTAGGGTGTAACAATAATTTATTTTTATACTGTGAAATGTGAGTTAAAAATTTGCATATAAGAGGTCGATCATCTAAATAGTATATATTCTCTCACTCAAGTTATATCATGTATTTTCGCGCAAATTATATATAAAATGTAATTCAAATTTCATTTTCTAAGGTTTCTAAAATATTTTAATCATTTTGAATGCGAGAATTTGACCATCTAAATAGCACATATTCTCTCACCAAAATGATCTTTAACTCTTTATATGTACTTTCACTTATCTTACATAACTAATTTGATTTAAATTGCATCATTTCAAATTTTTAAGATATTTCAATTATTTTGAATGCGAGAATTTAATCATCTAAGGAGCATATATACTCTCACTTGAATGAGCTTTAACTTTTTATATGTACTTTCACTTATGTTATATAACAAGAAAGTAGATAAATATTCACCAGTTAACGGAATTTTTATATATATATATATATATATATATGTATATATATATATATATATATATGTTTAACTCAATTACATCATCCAATAATATTTATAATTTTTAAAAGTTTATAATTAACTAATATGAAGTACACGCGCAACACGTATGTCTAAAGACTAATAATCATAGAAAAACTAAATTATGATATATTATCTATACGATAATGTGCATCAAATAAAATAATTTTGATAATTTTATATAATCGACTCAACTTATTTTGAAGCGAAATGTAGTTACATATTGATTGAGAACTTGTAAACATCACTCTGAACTGGCGTACAAGCAGGTGGGGCTGGCCTCACAAGTGTGTGCATTAACTATTTAATGACGTTTGAGTTTTGACGTTTGAACATTGACTTTAGTGGGTCAGTTTCTGTGACCTGGGACATGTCAAAAATGTTGGCATTCATTATGAACATGTGATATTAAAAGGCAAATGAGTTTATCGTTATTTTTTTATATGTCTTTTTAAGTATTTGACTGCTTAATTTATTTTGATTGATAGTACCTTTTATATAATTTTTAAATATGTTAATTTTATTTAAAAAATCTAAAGGTCGTATCCAAATTTATGATTAAAATTAAAAATTTTGACTTAGGAAATCCAAACTTCGAAGGGGGTACTAATGTTTGTCTCACTGCGTGTCACCACGTGATTGAGGGAGATGCATTTTGGATAAAATAACGAAGCTTAAAGACCGTCATCGTGTCTTTTTCTCTCTTTTGTACATCTTATTCCGATGGCAATGGTCTTCACTGTGTCAATGGGTTCACGCTGATAGCAGTTACACATCTGATTACGCTTAAATAACTCAACTGTCAACAAAAAAATCGTACTTAAATAACCCAGATGCCAAATCTTAGCACTTGGAGCACTAAACATTGATATAGCAAAATTGTATACGGGTAAAAGCGGGGCCAATGAGTTCGCGGTGGGGCGAACAAAATAAGGACATAACTACAAGAAATCGGAATCGAAGCTTGGAACCTCTCGTACCAAGGTCCGAACAAAGCACCTGCCACCGGAGCCATTGAGACCACGCCCCCCGAATTCGGTTCGAGCTCCAAGACCTCGAAAAGTATAACCAAACGTCCGCACACGATGAACAAAGGGCCATGATATCTGTGTCCAACCAGATATCACGACGTAGATCTCGGCCCATATCAACAGCAGATAAGTGATTAACGAAAAAGAAGACTTTTACCTATTTTTAGAGTTATACTAGGGATGAAACTCTACTACTATATAAAGGGAGTGATTTTTATTCAAGAAACACTCTGTAACATGCATATCAAGGCAACATAAACTTGTTTTTTCTGCTTTTAAGTTATCTCAAAGCTGTTATTCTTGTTCATTGGTTTCACATATTTTGGCTCCGAATCGAAGACAGACTAATTGTTAAGCTCTGATCCGAGCCTGGACTCAATACTACAACTGGTTTGGCTATTACTTTATCTTTAATTTATTTATCTAACGTTATCAATCACTTGTATTGAATTAATCCACATATTCTTAAAACAACATATAAATTCAATCGTTATCCATTTTTAAGGGTAAACAGTTTGGTGCCCACCGTGGGGCTAAGGATAATAGTGGTAATTTTATATAAGTTTCCATAACACAATCTGTTTTATGAAGATTTTAATTTCAGGTCAACCTAAAAATGTCAAACTCTCAGTCTGCTCACTTGAACGTTGATGCTGAGTCTGTCCATCATGGCGAAAGCAACAATATAGTACCTAGCAACGAGGTGACCCCTGTTGATCCCAACGGAGTCGTAGTTGCAAACCCTGTCGATGCCAACTCACATGTGGCCATTGACGCCAACCTGCCGACCGACCCTGAGAAGAGCGTTCGTGGAGGAGCCCGACCAACGGCTCGAGGTACGCCCGAAGGTGAAGGCGACAAGATCAATCTGTGGGTGACCTTCGAAATGTTACAGGCCCAACAAGTGGCGATAGCACGGCTACAGAATCAAAGTCGCGCCCTCATCAAAGTTGAGCCCGAATCATCCCGAGAATACACTCGAAGAAATGAGCAAGTCACAGAAAGGTCGAGTGAAGCTGAGCCCGGGACTAAACCCCGAAATAATAAAAATGCTTGAGGAGCTGACCAAGCAGGTGGAATCGGGGGAGAATAAAATTGAGGCCAACGACAAAAAAGTTGAGACCTATTATTATAGAGTCGATAAAATCCCAGAAGTGCCCCCGATATTGTAAGGCTTGGACTCTGAGAAGTTTGTCCAAATGCCTTTTTCTCCGAGCACGGCATCGAAGCCAATCCCGAAGAAGTCTATATGCCCGATATTCCGAAGTATAACGGAACCACGGATCCAAATGAGCACGTGACCTCCTACACGTGTGCCATCAAGGGAAACGACTTAGAAGATTACGAAATCGAGTCGGTTTTGCTAAAAATGTTCGGAGAAACCCTGTCGAAAGGAGAAATGGTATGGTATCACAGCTTACCCCAAATTATATTAATCGTTTGTTATGCTTGTAGATGTCTTTGTGAAAGCGCATGCCGGGGCCATCAAGGTTGAGATCAGAAAATCGGATCTTTTTAAGGTAAAACAAAGAGACAACGAAATGCTCAGGGAGTTCGTATCGAGGTTTCAAATGGAACACATGGACTTGTCTCTGGTTGCGATTGGGCCGTTCAGGCATTCACTCAAGGACTTAATCCCCGAAGCTCCTTGGCTTCACAACAGTTAAAACAAAATTTGATAGAGTATCCAGCGGTAGCATGGGCCGACATCCATAGCAGGTACAAGTCAAAAATCAGAGTCGAGGACGACTATAGGGTCCATTTATCCCATCAGAACTAATGACAGGTCTAAGAGAGTCATCGATCATGAACCAAGACCGAATAGAGACCGGTGTCAACCTTATAGCGCAGATCGAAGGAGTAACGGATCTAGGCGTAACCCTACAATAAATGAGAAGAGGAATGATCTAGGCCATAGTAGCCGGGGACTCATGAGCAAAAACGGTTTCGATATGCCACTCGGGGCCAAGGAGGCACCAAGGTTATCAGAATATAACTTCAATGTCGACGCTGCCAGTAGCGTATCTGCCATCCAGTGCATCGAGGATACCAAGTGGCCTCGATCATTACAGTCCGACCCTAACCAGAGAGACCCTAACTTGATGTGTAAGTATCATGGCACTCATGGACATAGAACCAAGGACTGCCGACAATTATGAGAAGAAGTGGCCCGTTTATTCAATAACGGGCATCTCGGGGAATTTTTGAGTGATCAAGCCAAAAATCACTTCAGGAACTGGGACTCCAACAAACAAACTGAACAAGAAGAACCTCAACACGTCATCAACATGATCATTGGAGGGATCGATATCCCTCAAGGGCCGATGATAAAACGCACTAAAGTATATATCACGAGGGAGAAACGCACTCGAGATTATATCCTAGAGGGAACCATTTCATTCAACGACGAGGATGCTGAAGGCATCGTGCAACCTCATAATGACGCACTGGTAATTTCTGTCCTTATTAATAAATCTCGAGTTAACCGTGTGTTGATTGATCTAGGTAGCTCGACCAACATCATCAGATTAAGGGTCGTAGAATAATTGGGTTTACAAGACCAAATAGGGCCAGCAGTCCCGGTGTTGAACGAATTTAATATGGCATGCGAAACTACTAAAGGGGAGATAACCTTACCCATGAACACCGCCAGAATCATCCAGGAAACAAAGTTCTATATGATTGAGGGGGATATGAGATATAACGCTCTATTTTGAAGGCCGTGGGTTCCTAACATGAGCGCGGTACCTTCGACCTTGCACTAGGCACTAAAGTTCGCTACACCAGGAGGGATCAAGACATTGTATGGAGAGCAGCCGGCCGCAAAGGAGATGTTCTTAGTCGATGAAGTACTCCTAGTACCCGCCGTTTCGACATTAAAGCGGAGCTGGCCAGAAAGGCCGAAGCCAAATAGCAATCACCGATGCCGGTCCTGGTCGGACCGGAGGGAGGAGGAGTCAATGAGGAAGATGATTACGGAGTTTCTAGATCGTTCATAGATCCTGATGATACTGACTCCACCAAATCTACGGTCGAAGAACTGGAACAAGTCATATTAACCGAACACCTACCAGACTGAAAGGTATACCTGGGCAAGGGGTTGAACCTCGAGCTCAGAAAAGAGCTCATTAGTTTCCATAAAACTAACATATCTTGTTTCGCCTGGTCCCATTGATATGACATGGATCCCTTCGGAGATAACCACTCATAAGCTGAGTTTGAATTCGAAGTTCCACCCGGTTAAATAGAAGAGGAGGCCTTAGTCTGAAATCAAGCATGCATTCATCAAAGACGAGGTATCTAAACTCCTTTAAATAGGTTATACTTGGGAAGTTAAATACCCGAACTGGTTAGCTAACGTAGTGGTAGTACCTAAAAAGGGAAATAAATTAAGAATGTGCATAGATTACAAAGACTTGAACAAAGCATGCCCTAAGGACTCTTTTCCTTTGCCTAACATCGATTGCATGATTGATGCGACGACCAGGTACGAGATACTCAGCTTTCTCAACGCCTATTCCGGGAACAACCAAATACGGATGGACCCGTACGACCAAGAAAAGACTTCCTTTATTACTAAATTCGACACCTATTGTTATAATGTAATGCCATTAAGGTTAAAAAATTCCGGAGCCACTTATCAACACCTAGTAAATTGGATGTTCGAAGAACAAATAGGAAAATCAATGAAGGTTTATATTGATGACATGTTAGTCCAGTCCCTATGAGCAGAGGACCATTTGAAACATTTGCAGGAAATCTTTGACATAATGAAGAGATACAATATGAAGCTGAACCCGAAAAAATGTATATTCGGCATCGGATCTGAAAAATTCCTTGGATTCATGGTGTCCAACTAAGGGATCGAGATCAATCCCGAGTAAAATCAAGCTATATAAGACATCACCGTGGTGGACAGTGTCAATGCCGTTTATAGGCTAACCGGAATCATAGCCACCCTGGACCCGTTCATATCGAGGTCCTCAGACAAAAACCATCGGTTCTTCTCACTATTGAAGAAGAAGAATAACTTTTCTTGGACACTGGAGTGTCAACAAGATTAGGAAGAACTCAAACGGTACCTTTCGAGTCCTTCCTTTCTCCATACTCCGAAGACGGATGAGCAGTTATACCTTTACTTGGCGGTTTCCGAGGTAGCTGCAAGTGGAGTCTTAGTCCAGGAAGAGGAAGGTACGCAATTTCCTGTTTACTACGTTAGTAGAACTCAAGGCGACGCCGAAACAAGGTATCCTCACCTGGAAAAATTGGCGCTCGCTTTGCTAAGTGCCTCTAGAAAGTTAAAACTGTATTTTCAATGCCACCCCATATGTGTCGTAACCTCTTACCCATTAAGGAATGTTGTGCACAAACCCGAGCTCTCGGGCCGGTTGGCCAAACGGGCTGTAGAAATTAGGGGGTACGATATCAAATATCGACCCTGAACTGCCATCGAATCACAATTTTGGCAGACTTCGTGGATGACTTTTCGCCGGTCTTAGTACCCAAAGTCGAAAGGAATTGTTGTTAATCTCGGGAACTTCCTCGGGAACTTGGACCTTCTTTACGGACGGTGCTTCGAATGCAAAAGGGTCCGGACTCGGCATTGTGTTGAAGCCAACTACGGTAACATAGTTAGGCAGTCTATTAGAACTTTGAAACTGACTGACAATGAGGCCGAGTATGAGGCCATGATTACAGGCCTCGAATTGGCTCAAAGCCTTGGGGCAAAGGCAGTCGAAGCTAAGCGTGATCCTCTCCTTGTTGTAAATCAAGTCAATAGGCCGTTTGAATTAAAAGAGGAACGAATGAGAAGGTATTTAGACAAATTGCAGGTAACGCTGCATCAATTCAAGGAATGGACACTACAGCACATGCCTCGAGATCAAAATAGCGAGGCCGATGCTCTGGCTAACTTGGGGTCGTCAGTTGATGACGATGAATTCAGTTCAGGAACAGTCGTACAGCTCATGAAATCGATAGTAGAAGGAGGCCATGCCAAATAAACTCAACAAGATTAACTTGGGATTGGAGAAATAAGTATATAGACTACTTGAAGACTGGGAAGTTTCCCTCGGATCCTAAAGAATCGAGAGCTCTACGCACGAAGGCGGCCGGCTTCAGCCTGTCCGAAGGTACTCTTTTCAGAAGAACATTACACGGCCTACTCACAATATGCTTGGGGCCGGGAGATACTGAATATGTCTTGAGAGAAGTTCATGAAGGCACTTGTGGAAACCATTCGGGGCAGAATATTTTGTCCGGAAGATAATCAGGGCCGACCACTACTGGATCGACATGGAAAAAGATGCGAAGGACTTCGTACAAAGATGCGACGACTGTTAGAGACACGCACCAATGATCCATCAACTTGGAGAGCTACTACATTTGTTCTTGTCCCTATGGCCGTTCATAAAGTGGGGAATAGACATTGTCGGTCCCATGCCGTAAGCACCTGGTAAGGCTCAATTCATACTGTTTATTTGGGACCACATAATATGCCGGTTCGGGATACCGGCCGAGATCGTGTGTGATAATGGGAAGCAATTCATCGGCAGAAAAGTAAACAAGTTTTTCGAAGAGCAAAAGATTAGAAAGATATTATCGACACCCTATCACTCTAGTGGGAATGGACAAGCAGAATCTACAAATAAGATCATACTCCAAAACTTGAAAAAGAGGTTGACCGATGCCAAATGGAAATGGAAGGTAATTCTGCCCGAAGTCTTGTGGGTATACCGTACAACTTCGATGTTTAGTGCTAGGCCACCCCGTTTTCATTGATCTACGGTGCCGAAGCATTAATAGCGGTTCAAGTGGGAGAACCGAGCCTCAGGTTCTGATATGCGACCGAAGAATCAAATGGTGAGGCCATGGGCACGAGCCTGGAACTATTGGATGAAAGGAATAAGGTCGCCCTAGTCCAGTTGGCCGCCAAGAAATAACGGATAGAAAGATATTACAATTGAAGAGCCAACCTTTGACACTTCAAGATCGGGGACTTGGTGTTAAGAAAAATAACACCGCATACCCGAAACCCGAATGAGGGGAAGCTGGGACCGAATTGTGAAGGACCATATCGAGTCTTCGGAATTACAGGCAAAGGCTCGTACAAACTTGAAGCAGGAAATGATGCACAGCTACTGAAAAAACTAGACGTGACGCACTTAGAGCGGTACTACTGCTAAGGTACGATCTCATTTACTTTTTTATAATATTATGAATCGAACTAACACTTGCAGGCAACGACCAAGGGAGAATGTGACTATTAGGTCTGAAAGCACGCGTTACACTCTTTTTTCCCTTGAACCGATTTTGTCCCAAATGGGTTTTTCGGTAAGGGTTTTAACAAGGCAATAATAAATTGTGCTAATTTAGATTCGAATGCCGGTTTTAAACCGGAGTCAATGGGCGCATCAACAGTATCCGAGCCCTCTCAAGATCGACCTCGAACACTGGGTGCCATCATCCTTAGGTTAAGGTTCTTGGCAAGGAAAGAAGGAAACTTTGTACTTGAATAACTTAGGCTCGGAGGTTGGGATTTATTGTAACGGCCAAACGGTCAAATGAACTGTGTCCGCATAGGCCACCCTAGACATGAATACAAGCTTTTACACGCTTTCGATCATGTACTTTACACACAGAAGTGAAAGAAAGTTTCATCCTTGCTATTACACATTTTTGCCTCTTAAAACATAGATCCTAAGGGCCCATGGGCTACCCCTGTTCGGGGCTATCGAGCCCAAGGGCTACCCCTATTCGGGGACTATCGAGCCCAAAGGCTATCCCCACTGAGGGACTGTCTTCCGAAAAAAGTTCGGGCAACTCGGGCTACCAAATCCCGGAGGCACAAAACCTATTATATAGTGCCTAAACACAAAAGGCTACGACCACCCTAAAAACCGGCTTGGGGACGTCCGAAGCTCGTAATCAGAACATAAGGCCTTTATAAAAATTCAAAACCTACTAAAAGGTTAGCCTCGGCAAAAGCATCGTCTAAAATCACTTAAGCACCTTGGGAAAACTGCCGGTCATACCGAATTTTCAAGGCCTCGAGCAAATAAAGTTGCATCGAAGTCAGGCTCTATTCGGACATATGAAAAAAAAATGACTTATTACTACATTTGATTCTATGCTAAGGCATTAGAAATATTAGTAAGAATAGAGATTATGAAAAGATACTAAAAAAGTAGAGACTTGAAATTGCCAGAAAGGGAAATTTTATATATTCCATAATGTATTTACAAAGGCCTAACAAAAACAGCCTCAAAATAAACAAAAAACATACACAAGACAAAAACTAAAAAGTTTCTAAGGCATTAAGGCCTAGTCTTCACCGAGGTCCGATTCGTCGGCAGAACTGTGGGAGCCTTCGGATCCCTCAAAACCCTAGGAGCCTTCGGCACCTTCAGGCTCGAAAAGTTTCTTAGCCTCGACCTCAAGATTTATTGCTTTCTCGATCTCGGCCGACAGGTCGAAGCCTCGAGCATGAATCTCTTCGAGGGTCTCCCTTCGAGACAGCAACCTCATATATTTGGGATTGGTCTTTGCGTGGGCCTCGGCTGCTTCAACATCGGCCTTGTATTGGGCCATCATCTCCTCAGCATCGGCAGAGGTTGTCCCCAACTTGGACTTCATTACCTCGTACTCTGTACCAAGGGCATCCCGCTCTGCGACATCCGAGTTCAACTGTGCTTGGAGATCGTTCAGCTGGGACCGCTTGTCCGCTTTCTCCTTCGCCACCAGAAGTTGTACCTCTACTTACACCAGCTTTGCCTGGCGGTTTCCTTCTCCGAAGCCATCAGGTCCATTTTGCTCTTCCACCCGTCGGCATGGCTTGAATCACGTTCATCTTGATCCGTAGTTGGTCGATCTGGTCGATCTTCTATTGGACCTGTGAGGTTTTGCTATTAGCCACCACGACTAGTTCCTCGTTTCTAACTTCAAAGAAATTTATCTCTTCGATCAGGTCGGCATGTTCCCGACTCAGTGTCGAAGCTTCCTTCTGCGCGCTATCCAGCTCGGCCTTAAGGTCCTTGACCGCCCTGTCTTGTTACTCGCTGAGGAGCTTGTACATATCCTTCTTTCGAGCCTGCTCCTTGAGCTCGAGCTGATTGACCTTGGTACAGTACTAGAGGAAGCTCTTGTGGTGAAGTACCGAGGCCTGGAAAACAACGGAAGTCATGAGAGATATCAAAACCTAAGTAAAATTCAAGAGGACGTAATGATTCCTTACCAGGTTCAGCGCCTGCTGTGCCTCATTGAAAAGACATGACACGTCCTCCTCGTTTATTTTTGCCTGGTCCTCCTCGGTCACCAGACATCGGAGGTAGCTGGCTATGCCCACGAGAGCAGATAGAACTCGGGCATCCTCCGGTACAGTAAGAATAACCGTTCTTTTGCGTCCAGGGTCCACACTCTGAGCGAGAAACTGATTCAGAGCAACCAGTCGGTGGTTGACACGTGTCCAAAGTCAGAACAACGTGATTGATGGGATGTTCCAACTTCTTCGTCGTTTCGGTTGTAACGTACGGAGGAAGGAGGGGACTATCTGTATACGGGTAAAAACGAGGCCAATGAGCACCCCAATTTCACGGTGGGGCAAACGAAGCAAGGACATAACTACAAGGAATCAGAATCGAAGCTTGTAACCTCTCGTACCAAGGTCCGAACAAAGCACCTACCACCGGAGCCATCAAGACCACGCCCCTCGAATCCGATTCGAGCTCCAAGATCTCGGAAAGCATAACCAAACGTCCGCACATGATGAACAAACGGCCGTGATATCCGTACCCAACCAGATATCCCGACGTAGATCTCGGCCCATATCAATAGAAGATAAGTGATTAACTGCTTCACCGCAGTTAAAAATAATTTTGATAGAGTATCCGGCGGTAACATGGCCAACGTCCATAGCAGGTACCAGTCAAAAATCAAAGTCGAGGACGACCATCTGGGGGCCCCCTCCGGGTCCATTTATCCTATCAGAACTAATGACAGGTCTAACAGAGTTGTCGATCATGAACAAAGACCGAGTAAAGACCGGTGTCAACCTTATAGCGGAGATCGAAGGATTAACGGATCTAGGCTTAACCCTACAAGAAATGAGAAGAGGAACGATCGAGGCCACAGTAACCAGGGAAAAAGTAACCATATAAAAAAGTAAACATTACCAAAAAAGCAACGAATTCAACATATAGTCTATATATGCTTAAAATTTTTTACCTACCTATACAGTTCTCACGAAGTGGTGTCAATTGACACCCTTTGCTATAAGGTGGCTCCGTCACTGATTAAAGTAGACCACATGGTGGTTGTCATATTTAATTTTCTGAAGAGAAAACATAAAAGCAAGATTATCCTTTTTCTCTTATTGTCACATACTGTATGGTAAACAAAAAGTAAGATAGGCAACCCACCCCAGTATCACGAGTTTACTAAGAATTGAACTCATAAAGTCTTCTATGCAAATGTGACCTCTTAATAAATGGATGATCTACATAAGGACAACTTATTGATTTACTTTAGTAAAGTTTAAGTGACGATGAACTCATTATTTTCAAAATAGAGGTAGCAATGTGCATCCAAGACTCGTTATTATTGAACTATTCCCATCAACCATGGAATCTAATAGGATTCTCAGGATATTACTTCTTCAGCATCTCCAGAGGGAAGAAAATGTGTTCATTCCTGCACTTTTACGTGGTGTAACTTGATGAAAAAGGGAAAAATTAGAAATTCTTGACCTGCTACAACTTCTTTCCTAGTATAGGTAGATCAACGATTTTAATTCTATGGGTTCAAGATTTCTAATCAACCACTGAACCCATCCTCTTGTTTGAGTTATGAGTTCATAGCTCAATTTAGAAATTTTAATGAATTTTATACTGAAGATCTAGGTTAATGATAAAAGTTATGGGTTAAATTCAACCCATAACTAATATGTTGGATTCCCGGGATTCACATAAAATTCAGTGTCTCTGTGAATTTAGATGGTAAGAAGGTCAAAATTTTCCACATAGATTTAGTTTCACCAGAAGTTATTTCATCTTCTCTTTAATTATATCTCTCATATTATCTATGGGTATCTCTCTTTGGAAAGCATCTCTCTTTGTGTTAGTATTTTGTCCCGATTTTCTTTTCATACATGAATTTTACTGTTTTTTTAAGGAAGGGCAAAGAGTTCACCATAATTGATTTTTACTTTTTCTTAAAGCAAAATATGGATCGTTTTCATATTTAACAGTTTACTTACTTTTATGAATATGTATTGGGCCTCTATAAATTGAGAATATCTCCCTCAAACAACACAATAATATCCATAATGTAGTCCTTAAAAGAATTTATTTAGGAGGGAAATATATTCTTTCGATAACTTTTTTTCTTCTTTAATATTAATATATCTATGTGGTTACTTGACCAAACCATATTAACATAATATGCTTCTTTAGTATATTTTCTTTCTTGTCTGATTTATCGTCAACACAGTTTGCTTTGTTAACTTCCGCATGACACCTTACTTTTTTTTTCCAACAAGTGGTATCAGAGCCAATGGTTTAGAGCGAGATTGAAGATAGCTTCAAGGCGGATTTAGATCAAGCACAGACCAATTTGACGATACTGAAGATTTTTTATCCCACAAAAAAAGCATATTCGGAGTACTACATGTGAAGAAAAACTCTCAACCAAATCCTTCTACTACATATATAAGAGAAAACCCACTTCTACCCCTTGCTGATAGGCTCCAATTCTCAGTCATGCATACTTTTACTGCATGGGCTCCAATATTAATCCTACTCACTTTTAATGTAGGACTCAACTTTTAATGATGTACACTATAATGATCCGGTCGGTCGTTCTGAGTACTTTACTCCCATTTCCCCTATTTCATACTTTACTTATGTGTATTTGAGGTTTCTTGACTTGTTGGGGTGGTTGGTTTAGTTTCATGGAAGTTTCAAAATGACTTGGGACACTTAGTCCCAAGGTTGGAAGCTTTAGTTGTAAGAGTTGACTGGACTTTGACTTTTGTGTAGACGACTCCAGAATAAAGTTTTGATGGTTCCAGTAGCTTCGTATGGCGATTTTGGACTAAGACGTATGTCCAGATATAGATTTGGAGGTCCGTAGGTTGGTTTGGTTCTTTTCAGCGAAAGTTGGAAAGTTGAAGAGTTTGGAAGGTTGATGGGTTTGACCGAGAGTTGACTTTGATGATATCAGGTTCTGATTTAGGTTCCAGATGTTGAAATAGGTCCATTGTGTCATTTGGGACTTGTATGCAAAATTTGACGACATTCGGAGTTTATTTGATAAGGTTCTGCATGAGTTTTGGGAAGTTGAAAGTTCGTTAGTTCATTAGGCTTGAATTAAAGTGCGATTTATGGTTTTGATGTTATTTATGTGATTTTGAAGCCTCGAGTAAGTTCGAATTGTGTTTGAAGACTTGTGGGTATGTTTGGATAGGGCCCTGTGGGCCCCGAATGTGATTCAGATTGAGTTTGGATTCATTTTTTGACTTAAAGGAATTTTGTTGAAGCATCATGTTTCTGGTGTTTTCTCATCTGCAGGGATTGGCCGCAGATGCGGAGCCGCAAGTGCGGGCCTTTGTTGCAAAAGTGCGAGGTTGGTTTGGCTGGGAATAGTCGGCAGATGCGCACAAGATTCCGCAGAAGCGGATGCACTTCTGTGAGGAGGGGTCTGCAGAAGCGGAGATGGCTGAATGAAAAGGGATCGCAGGTGCGGACGCATTACGCAGGTGCGAGAGTATGGCCGCCGAAGCGGTAGCTCAGGATTTAAGTGGAGTTCGTAGGAGGGGAATTTTTATCGCAAAAGCGATATTGCAGGTGCAAATTTATGGATCACAGATGTGATTTTACTGGCAAAATTTATAACATCGAGGGTTTAGTCATTCTTCTCATTTTTTGGATTGTGGAGCTCGGTCTAGTGCGATTTTTGGAGTGGTTTTCATCACAATTGAAGAGGTAACTGATATTTACTCACTTTTGGTATTAGATGTTGATTACCCATTGATTATTACACCTAATTATGAGAATTCAAGGTGAGATTTGGGGATTTTTAGATTATTCAATCTAGAAACAAGATCGAACGTTATCCCGATTCTTATTCCTATCTTTTCTGTTATAGATTTTCTTTCTTGCCTATGACTCGATTGGTGAAATAGTATCTCTACCACAAAAAGAATATTATTTTTACCGACGCACAAAGAAAATATTTTGTTGCGAATGGACAAGATATTGAGGATCAAAGAGTCAAAACAAGCTTCAGAGCTAACCAACTATGGAGCTACCAGCCAACAAGCAAAAAGAGTTCTCATTCACGGATAACTAAGCTTGGACAAGGGAGAGGAGGGACTATTTCATTAGGAGGAAGAAGCGGATGGAAGAAGGGGTCATTTATGAAAGAACTAGTCAAAGGATTTTACATATTATTTAGAATCTTCGTGTGCGCTTTTCGCCTAGCTTCTTTGCGTAAAGAACCTAAATCATCTGAAGTTAAGAAAAATGAACCATTTAACCCTTTAACCAGTGTATGCTAAGTAGTGGCAATAAGAATTCGAACTTTCTAAAATTGAAATCTGAACTAGAATAGGAAAACAAGTGGGGACGCAAAATCTCGTGCTAAATAGCGTGGAGGTTCGAGTCCTCTTCAAGGCATAATGGTGCACCAATTCCCAACTAAAGGGAAACTACGCTACCAATCAAAAAGACAGTCGTTGCTACTGGATGGCGAAAAGGATTTTTAGAATTTATTAATATTCGCTAAAAAAGGTACCGTTCATAATCTTGCAGGTACTGAAACCATTAAAAGAACCCCCAATAATTTATTGGGCACCGTACGAAGTATTTGAAATACAAGAAAGAAATACCATTCAAATAATATATGCAAAGGGGTTGCAAATGGATATGCCGGTACACCAATCATTGATGATTCTAAAGCATAAGAATCCAAAAAAGTATACCTTTCTATGGATTGATTCATTCGTCAATGTCCACTTGTATTTGACCGACGACTGATTTAAGGATATATCACAGACAAATACTTGAATTTAACTAAGGGGTCCTACTTGATTGCAGTCATTCATAGGTGCAAGGTACTTTACTTACTATGATAAGTGGATGATTACAGTAGATACATCTTGTTTGACAGGTCCTTTTGGTCGATTTCCAGTTGATAGCTTCAACCTATTGATTGAGTGAGTTGGAGAAAAAAGTCTTAGAAGGTTATGACTATAAGTTTCGCTATGCTATTGGAGAGCGAGATTTGGTGATTTGAGGGTTAGTTTGTAGTTAGAATTAGATGATCTTTGTATGGTTGGACTCGTATCAGAACGGGTGTTCGAAATTTGTGAGTTTGATTGGGTTTCGAGGTGCGAGCCCGAGGTTGACTTTTTGCGTTGACTTTTTGATTTTGGTTAAAGATCTTAGCTTTATCAATTGAAATCGATTCAGATGGCTTTTATTGACTATATTAATTATTTTGGCTAGATTCGAGCCGTCCAAAGGCCGATTCACACGAGAAGGGCTTGTTACTTGATTGATTTGGCTTTCTTGAGATAAGTATCTTACCTTGGTTGAGGCACTAGTTGCTGGATTTTTTTTTGGGTGTAAATAGTTACGAAAATGCCATTTATGTCCCTGAAATTTTTAGACTTTCTTTAAAACTTCAAAACATCATATCTCCCTCATTTTAAGGCCAAATTGGGTAATTCAAAAGGCTATCTTAGGTGTAATCTCGCAAGATCATGTTGGGATTATCAAACGTGAGTTTCGTGATCATCTAGGATCTGATTAGGTTTGGGACAACTGCTGCATTTTTTTTTATTTCAGAATTTAGTTACTTTTTCTCACAATATTTTGGAGCTCGGTTTTGCGCGATTTTGGCGGGAATTTTCACTACTTGGATTGGAGTAGGTATTTTTTGGGTCGGATTTATTTAATTTTCATGATTCCAATCTTGAATTTAGCGATTGATTGATGAATTGAATCTAATAAAATATGAGATTTTATTAAAAACTTTTCTAAAACATAAATTTATGATTTGAAGACCGATTTGTGGTCGGAATTGGATTAGTTTGGTATGATTGGAGTATTAGAATGGGTGTTAGAAATTTATGAGCTTTGTCACGTTCCGAGATGCGGGCCCGGGGTTGACTTTTTTATTTTAGTTAAAGATCGAATCTTTATTATTCGAAATCGTTTTCCATGGCTTTTATTTATGATACTAGTATTTTTGGCTAGATTCGAGCCGTCCAGAGGTTGTTTCACATGGGAAGGGCTTATTAGTGGATTGATTTAGCTTGACTGGGTAAGTATCTGTCACGAACCGGAATCCCACCCTCAAGACCGTGATGGTGCCTAACATTTCATCTGCTAGCAAGCCAACGTTAGCTAGATTATTTAACCAATTTTACCAATTAAAAATAAAACATTACTAAAGATAAACCAAAATAGCCTGAAATGGAATAAATAAATAAATACAAATGAAGATATTTGAATATCTTCTAGAATCCGAAGTCACGAATACATGAGCAACTAGAGTACTACACATATGGTTGGAAGCAAATACAACTGTTTGAGACTAGATAAACAGTGGAATAGATAAACAACGGGACTTCACACGGCTACGGATGCTGTGCAGTTATACCTATGTCTCCGAATATAGTTGAATCCGAGCAGAACACCACTAGACGCCGTTGGGATCAACACCAGTATCTGCACAAGAAGTGCATAAGCGTAGGATGAGTACAACTTGCCCAATGTACTCTGTAAGTGTCGAGGCTAACTTCGATGAGGTAGTGACGAGGCTGTGACAAGACACCTACATAATATCATGTTTACATACATACATATATATATATATATATATATATATATATATATATATATATATATATATATATATA
>MCJB01019325.1:9866-81093 GCA_002018475.1 Nicotiana obtusifolia | reverse complement strand
ACATATATATATATATATATATATATATATATATATATATATATATATATATATTATCATAAGAATGGCAAGTACAAAATCACCAAATAACATCTTCCGAAATAAGTAACAATGTAATCAAGTAAATCACCAATTCGAAAATCAAATAAGGCAATGAAATAAAGATGGCACGGCATCATCCTTCGTGCTTTTACTTTCGTCTTCACCAATTAATAGCATAAATAAAATAGCACAGCATCACACTTCGTGCTTTAATCCTCACAACCTCTCAATATATGATAATAAATGCAATTAAGGCACGACAACACCCTTCGTACTTTTCACTCTTCCTCACCAAGCAACAATACAAATCCGAATGACACATGCAAGAAAGCAATTTCACTTCAATTATAGTGCCAAGATAACAAACTCAACTTTCAAAATTCCCAACATATTCAAAATAAATAAAAAATATGAGGTGAATAATTTAAAAGTAATAATCTAACCTAAGCATGGAGCACATAGTCAATGAAATAATATAAACAAAGGAACAATTTCCACCAGTTTGCTTTAACCCAATGACAACGCATATATACTCGTCACCTCATATATATGTCGTCCCCACACATAGCACACGTAGCAAATAAACTAACAAGTCAAATCTCTCAAGTCAAGGTTAACCACGATTACTTACCTTACTCTGCAACCAAATGAATGATTAATTGCGGCTTTTCCTGTAGAATTAGCCTCCTAACCAATCAAATCTAGCCAAATATAGTTCAATAAATTCAAAATAAGCTTTACAAACGAGTGAAAAAGATTTAATCTTTAATGATTTTGAAAAAAGTCAACAAAAGTCAACCTCAGGCCTGCTTGGTCAAGACCCCAGATTCGGACTAAAACCCAATTACCCATTCACCCCGAGCCCGGTTATATAATTAGTTTCGAAATCCGACATTAATTTGACGTCTAAATCTTGATTTTTCAAAATCCCCAATTTCTACCTAAATCCCTAATTTCTACCATGAAAGATCATAGATTAAAGGTTAAAATCAATCAATGGATATTTATGGAAATGTAATAAACAAGTTAAAATTTACTAACCAATGAAGTTGGGATGAAAAACCTCTCCAACATCGCCTCTAGACCGAGCTCAAACTTGAAAATGGTGAAAAATGAACAAAATCCCGACTTTGGAAAGTTTCAATACATGGGCGTCAGGTGTTCTTCGCGTTTGCGAAGCACCTGACACATTCGCAAAGAATCAGCGGCCAAAAGACCTTTGTGTTCGCGAGCTACTACTCGCATTTGCGAAGGCTTACTCCCCCCGCCTTCGCGTTATCAAGCGAAGGAAAGCGTTCGCGAAGAGTAACATACAGATTTCCTCCTAGGACCCCATAACCCTACGTGTTCGCGAGAGGCGGTTGCGCTCGCAAAGGGTAAGCCCCCTACTACTTCGCGATTGCACTGTGTCCCCGCGTTTGCGAAGAACAATTCCGCCCTAGCCCAAGTTCCCCCTTCATGATCGCGAAGCACATCACACCAGACACCCGAAACTGTTGAAAACAACAATCTCTTAAGTCCAAAATGGTCCGTAGCCTATTCGAAACTCACTTGAGCCCCTCGGGCTCCAAACCAAACATGCACACAAGAATAACATCATAAGAACTCGCTCACACAATCAAAACACCAAAATAACATCTCTAACAACGAATCGGACGTCAAAGTGCATGAAATTTCAAAGAAAACTCAAGAACTTCTAAAATCACAACCAAGCGTCTGAATCCTATCAAACCAACTCTGATTTGCACCAAATTTTGCAGAAACGTTTCAAATAGCAAAACGGACCTATACTAAGTCTCTAAATCAAAATCCAAACCGGGTAGCCATAAAGTCAGTCTACGGTCAAACATAGGAAATTTTGAACCACTAGCTTTCAAAAAAAACAAGTCAAATCAAGTTAGGGACTTCCGAATTCAATTCCGGGCATACATCTAAGTCCAAAATCACGATATGGGCCCACTGGGATAGTCAAAATATTGATCTAGGGTCGTTTACACAAAATGTTGAGCTTAGTCAACTCAAGGTGTTTTTAAAGCTAAATATCATATTTTCTTCAAATTTTCACATAAATCTTTCTGAAAAAAGACACGGACTGTGCACGCAAATTGAGAAACTTTAAATGGAGCTAACGGATGTCTCGAAATACGGAAATAAGGGCTAGCACTCAAAATGACCTATCAGGTCGTCACGTTCTCCACCTCTAAATGAAGCGTTCGTCCTTGAACGGATATAGAAAAGTACCTGGACTTGTGAAAAGGTGTGGGTATCTACTCTGCATATCGAACTCGGACTCTCACGTAGCTGCCTCGCATCGGCTGACCTCTCCGCTGCATTCTAACATAAAGATAACTCTTAGACCTCAACTTCCGGACCTGCCGGGCTAGAATAGCCATCGACTCCTCCTCATAAGTCAAATCCTTGTCCAATTGGACTGAGCTGAAATCTAATACATGGGAAGGATCATCGTGATAGTTCCGAAACATAAAAACATAGGAAATGGGTGAAATATTGATAAGCTGGGTGGCAATTCAAGTATGTAGGCCACCTTACCGACTCACTCAAGGATCTCAAGGGACTGATATACCTAGGGCTCAACTTGCCCTTCTTCCCGAACCTTATCACACCCTTCATGGGTAAAACCCGCAGCAAAACCATCTCTTCAATCGCTTAACTCTTTTGCCTAGACTGGGCTGTACGAAGCTGATCCTTATTCAACTTGACTTTCTCTAAGGCATTCCGAACCAAATTAGTGCCCAACAACCTAGCCTCTCCCGGCTCAAACCAGCTAACTGGAGAACGATACTGCCTCCAAATATAAGGCCTCATAAGGAGCAATCTGAATACTCGATTGTTATTTGTTGTTGTAGGAAAATTTTGCAAGTGGTAATAACTGATCCTAAGAACACCCAAAATCCATAGCACAGGCACGTAGATGTCCTCTAAGATCTGAATTGTGCGCCCGGACTACCCTTTCATTTGGGGGTGAAACGTTGTACTTAACTCAACTCGCGTACCTAAATCCTACTACACAGCTCTCTAGAAACGCGATGTCAATTGTGTGCCTCAATAGAAGATAATAGACATCGGCATGCAATGAAGACGAGCAATCTACCGGATATAGATCTGAGCCAGCTGCTTTATAGAACACGTAGCCGCCACCGAAATGAAATGCACCAGCTTGGTCAACCTATACAAATTGACCCATAATTCGTCAAATTTCTTTAAATTCTGTGGGAGCCCAACAATGAAATCCATGGTAATACACTCCCACTTCCACTTGGGAATCTTAAGTCTCTGAAGCAAACCACCAAGCCTCTGATGCTCGTACTTCTCCTACTGGCAGTTCAAACACCAAGCCACATACTATACTATATCCTTCTTCATTCTTCTCCACCAATAATGCGACCACAAATCCTAATACATCTTGGCAGCACCCGGATGAATGGAATATCGCAAACTATGGGCCTCTTCAAGAATCAACTCACGCAGCAATCCACATTGGGCACATAAATCTGACCCTGCATCCGCAAAACCCCATCATCTCCAATAAAAACCTCCTTGGCATCACCGTGATGCACTGTATCCTTAAGAACAAGCAAATGGGGGTCGTCATACCGGCATTCTCTGATGCGCTCATACAAAGAAGATCGAGAAACCACGCAAGCAAGAATGCGGCTAGGTTCCAAAACATTTAACCTCACAATCTGATTGACCAACGCCTGAACATCTAATGCTAGCGGTCTCTCACCAAGTGGAATATACCCAAGCTTACTCATACTGTCAGCCTTTCTGCTCAAGGCATCAGCCACCCCATTGGTCTTCCCGGGATGGTACAAAATGGTAATATCATAGTCTTTTAAGAGCTCTAACCAACTTCGTTGCCTCAAATTTAGATCCTTTTGCTTAAACAAGTGTTGTAGACTCCAATGATCTATGAAACCTCACACGACATGCCGTATAGGTAATGCCTCCAAATCTTCAATGCATGAACAATAGCTGCCAACTCTAAGTCATGAACGGGGTAGTTCTTCTTAGGAACTTTCAGCTGCCGAGACACGTAGGCGATCACCCTACTGTCTTGCATCAACACCCCGCCAAACCCAATACGTGACGCATCATAATACACAGTGTAAGACCCCGAACTCGTGGGCAATACCATCATTGGAGTTGTAGTCAAAGCAGTATTGAGCTTCTGAAAGCTTAACTCACACTCATTAGACCACCTGAATGGGGCACCCTTCTGGGTCAATCTAGTCAATGAGGCTGCGATAGATGAAAACCCCTCCATGAACTGGCGATAATAACCTGCCAAACCTATGAAGCTCTGAATCTCTGTAGCTGAAGTAGGTCTAGGCCAGTTCTGAACTGCCTCAATCTTCTTAGGATCCACTTTAATGCTCTCGGAAGATACAACATTTCCAAAAAAGGTAACCCAATCCAACCAAAACTCACACTTTGAAAAGTTGGTAATAACTGACAATCCCTCAACGTCAAAAGTACGATCTACACAGGCTGCTCATGCTCCTCTCGACTGCAGGAGTAGATCAAAATATAATCAATAAAGACGATCACAAAAGAATCCAAATATGACTTGAATACTCGGTTTATCAAATCCATAAATGTTGATGGGGCATATGTCAAGCCAAATGACATCGGTAGGAACTCATAATGCCCATACCAAGTTCGAAAAGTTGTGTTATGGACATCCGATGCCCTAATCTTCAACTACTGGTAGCCAGATCTCAAATCAATCTTTGAAAAGACTTTGGCACCCTGAAGCTGATCAAATAAGTCATCAATCCTCGGGAAAGGATACTTGTTCTTGATAGTGACTTTGTTCTACTGCTGATAATCTATACACATCCTTAGCGAACCATCCTTCTTCTTCACAAACAACAATGGTGCACCCCAGGGCGACACACTGGGTCTAATGAATCCCTTATCAAGCAAATCCTGCAACTTCTCCTTCAGTTCCCTCAACTCAATTGGGGCCATACGGTATGGTGGAATAGAATTGGGCCGAGTGCCCAGAGCCAAGTCAATGCAGAAGTCGATATCTTTGTCGAGTGGCATCCTCAGCAGATCTACAAGAAACACCTCTAGAAACCTACACACAACTGGTACTGAATCTATGAAAGGGACCCCCGCATTATGATCACGGATATAGGCCAAATATGCTATACATCCCTTCTCGGCCATATGTCGAGCCTTCACATAAGAGATGTCCTACTGGTAGAGTGGCCAGGAGTCCCTCTCCACTCTAATCGAGGTAACCATGGCTAAGGTCACCATCTTAGCGTGACAGTCAAATATAGCGTGACAAGGTGACAGCCAATCCATGCCCAAAATAACATCAAAGTCCACCATATCAAGAAGTAAAAGATCTACACAAGTCCCAAGGCTCCCGATAGAAACCACACACGAGCGATAAACATGATCTACTACAATAGAGTATCCCACAGGTGTGGACACATATACAGGAGCACCCAAAGAATTACAAGACAAAACTAGATATGAAGTAAAATAGGATGACACGTATGAATAAGTAGAGCCCGGATAAAATAGAACTGAGTCATCCTTATGGCAAACGGGAACAATACCTGTGATGACGGCATCAAATGACTCTGCCTCAGGTCTAGTTGGAAATGCATAAAAATGGGGTAGGGCCCCACTACTCTAACCTTCACCTCTACAACAGCCTCTAGTTGGCTGGCCTCCACCTCTAATGGCCTGACCTCCACCACTAATGGCTTGACCTCCACCTCTAGCAGCCGGACCCCTTCCCTCTAGTTGGTTGAGCGGGCGGTAGAGCAACCAGTTCCAGAACCTTCGCAAGAGAAGCCTGCTGTGGTGTGCCGCCCTGTGACCTAGGGCAAAATCTCGTGACGTGCCTCGGATCTCCACAAGTATAATAAGTCCTTGGCTGTTGTGACTGCTACTCTGGAACTGACCTTGTCGACTTGGATAACCTCCCCGATAACTTTGGATCAGAGGTGCACCAATATGATCTGAAGGTGCGAAGTAGGCTAGCTGCTTAGGATGAGGGCCGTAGGAACCACGACTACCCGAAGCACCATGGGATGCCTGAAGCACTAACTGAATTGACCTGAGAGGATGGCCCCCACCATATGAACCCTTGCCTCTAGCGGAGGCACCACTAAAACCACCAAAATGACGAGGCCTCTTCTTAGACACTGCCTCCCTATTTGAAAAAACATCATCTCGATTTGTCTAGCAATATTATCTCCAACCTCCTTGGCCATATGTAGCCTACTACCAAAAGTAAGTCCGTCAATGAATTTCCTCACTCTTTCCTTCTCATTAGGGAGTAAGTTAATTGCACGGTGAGCTAGGTCCACAAATCGGGTCTCATACTAGGTAACGGTCATGTTACCCCACTGAAGACGCTCGAACTACCTACGGCACTCCCCTCTCAGAGTGAAAGGAATAAGCTTCTCCAGCAAAAGTTGCAAAAACTGATCCAAAGTGAGGGGTGGCAAACCTGCTAGTCTACACCAGTCATAATCCTGCCGCCACCTCTTAGCAGAACCAGTCATACGAAACACTAAAAAGTCTACTCCATTGGGCTCAACAATACGCATGTTGCGCAACACTTCGCAGCAACGGTCCAAATAATCCTATGGGTCCTCATAAGGGGCACCACTAAATGAATAGGGAATAGCTTTATGAACTTATCCAACCTCATCAATCCCTCAAAAGACATCGTGCTACTCTCCCCGGCCTGTGTAGCAATAATAGGCTGAACTACCCCAACTAGCGGAACTGTTAGAGTCTGATATATAGGATCCATCTGCTCTAGAGTGAGTAGCGGGACTCTGTGCTCCTCCCCCAGCATGAGAGACAGCTGGTGCCATCAGAAATGCACTGGTTTGGGCCACGCTTTCCATGAGGCCTACCAAGTGGACTAGAGCATCCTGAAGTAAGGGAGTGGCCATGAATCCCTCTAGGTCCTAAGTGGGTCCTCCTGGTGCCGTCTGAGTTGGGATCTCCTCCTCATGATCAATCTAAGGCTCCGTAGTGGGTGCTTCTACACGTGCTCCAAGCTAAGCTTTGCCTCTGCCTCGGCCCCTACCTCGGCCCCAGCCCCGACCCCTGGTAGTGGCTATAATAGGGAGCTCTGGCTTCTGCCCGGCTGTAGATGTTGTGTGTGTTCTCACCATCTGCAAGAGAACAAGAATGGAATTATTCAAACATCAATGATAGAATAAAATCGTACGATACTGAAAGAAAGAAGTGAAATTTTCCTAAAGCTCCATAGACTGTAGAAGATAAGTACAGACGTTTCCGTACCTATCCTCTAGACTCTACTAAGCTTGCTTGTGACTCGTGGGACCTAAGAAACCTAGTTCTTTGATACCAACTTGTCACGACCCAGAATCCCACCCTTGGGACCGTGATGACGCGTAACATTTCACTTGTTTGGCAAGCCAACATTAGCTAGATTATTTAACCAATTTTACCAATTCAAAATAAAACATTAATAAAGATAAATCAAAATTGTCTGAAATGGAATAAATAAATACATATGACGATATCTAAACATCTCCCAAAATCCGGAGTCACGAATACATGAGCAACTAGAGCACTATACATATGGTCTGAAGCAAATACAACTATTTGAGACTAGATAAACAGTATATTATATAAAGAAGGGGACTTTAGGGCTGCGGACGCTGTGCACCTATACCTTTTTTTTTTAAAGTTCCACTAGGCAGGTTTCCCAGGGTTGATTTTCATAAATACAGCATAAAGTACAATAATGGAGGGGGACACAAACCTTACCTCCCAGGAAAGAATGTGTACATTCTTGGTCATCAGAGCACGACGACCAAGTATGCTTGAACAACTATGATAAGTTAGACCTATGATGATGCAATAATTATCTATCTTATAGTATCGATAGACAATCATATATACAAAAACAGTATGAAGTGAATCTAGGTCAACTATACAAAAAAGTATATATATTCCTAAAATCTACTAAGTAAGTGGGTTGAAATAATATCTTCCATGTACAATAGGATCTATTTCTAGCAAAAGATAGGAATATTCAAAGTAGTGTGTCAGATAATAAGTAGTAGCAATCTTCAAATTTGCTTTGGCATTAATAGCAAAGAAAGCAGAATTGAAGATGGTTAGAAAGCAGAATTCAACTTTGCTGCTGTTGTTGCTGCTGCTGCTGTTGTGAGGCTGTGTGTTACCTGTCTGGTGCTTGTAGAGGTGTTTCATCTTCCAGTGAGTGCTGTGGATAGTGAGATGATGAGTATTATGCTGATGAGGTCTTATGGACAGGTGCTCAGGTAGGGTAAGTTTGTTTCCCTAAGGCTTTCCTGTAGTGGTGGCTGCTGTTGATAACTGCTGCTGCAATGGTGTATGCTGTTGAGGTGGTGACTGAGCTTTTGGCTTGCTATTCCTGTGTGGTTGTGTGTAATCCTATTGTAGGTGTAATGGTTGATGGGGTAAGCCTGTGTACTACATGTGATGCCTAATGGATGTAGCTCCTTCTGCCTCAATACAGATATGACTGGCTTAGTTGATGTGCTTGTGAGGCTGCTGCATGCCCTAGGTTCTTCTTGTGTATTTATGTGCTGCTTCTGTTGAGTTCCTGTATCTTGTGTTTCTATAGCTTGTAGCTTCTGTTATGTTTCTATGACTTGTAATCTCTGTTGAGGTGGTGAATGGGTGTCCATCTTGCTGCTGCTGCTAGTGTTGCTGTTGCTGCTGCTACTGCTGTTGCTGTTATGGGGCTGTGTGTTAGCTGTGTGGTGTTTGTGGAGGTACTGCAATGGAATGAGCACTGATAGTGCTAATACCACAGTGCCCTTGCAGTACTATCCTGGTCTAATCCAAATTGCTAGAATTGTTAGGACTTGTTATATGGTATGTGACTTGCACAGTCTGTTAAGCTGATGATTGTCTATGTTATGGACTGCTTCTGTGTGACTGTGTGATATATGGCTGTATCTGTATGATATGTTTGAGGTATTTGGTAGATCTTTCTCTCTCTGAATGGCTGCTATTGTGGCTGGATATCATGATGGTCTTGCACAGTTGCTGTAGTTGTGAAGTTGTAGAGATCATATGGTGAAGGGTGATGAGGAAGGTCCAAGAAGATTGTTGTAGGTGTAATAGGATGAACATTAAAAGTGCTAATACCACACATTGCACCTGCATCAATATACTAGAACAATCCTGATTACCTGCAGTGTTGAGAAGGATGTTGGTTTCAGTGGTAGTTGTGGTGGTTTTGTTTTCTTTCTTGGACTTCTGTTTCTGATTTCTGGGGTTGCTGGTGCTTTGAGAATGATTTTCTTGTTGCTGGAGTATCCATTGGTGTATCAGTGTAATGGACCAGTCACGCTTACCTGCAATATACGGCAAAACCACAAAGAACACAAAAGGTGTTAGTATAGAGTATGCCCTGTTCCATGAGTGTTCCTGATTGATACTTTTTCTGTTGATGTTTCTGTGTTTTTGGGAGATGGTGGTTTGAATTACAGGTATTGATTTCTTGCACATGCTCTTACTATTCATTTCCTTCAAAATTGGTAGGGAGAAAATGTGGTGGAGAGTTGATCTTTTTGGTTTTCCTATGTCTGAAAGCTGGTGTGGCTCTGAGGTCAAGGTATATCTGTCCTTTTATTTGTGCAGGCAGGTCCAATAGATTATTGTACTCTGTCATTGAACTTAGACCAAGACTGAATTTTGAGAGGGCATCAGCTGGACAGTTAGCTTCTCTAAAGGCATGTGAGTATTGCAAATCATCACATTGCTATTTCAGAGTGTTGATCTTCTGTATCAGCATGCATAAGGTCCATGGTGAGACGCTTTGCTAGTTAGCCACTGAATGAGTATTTGAGAGTCAGTTTCCAGATGAATTTTAGTGTAGCCATTCTCAATACACCATTTGATACCAATGTAGGCTGCTTCAACTTCTGCTAGGTTATTGGTACCTTTTCCCACGGGGCTTGAGATTGCATGGATGAATTTCCCTTCATGATCTCTAATAATGATTCCAGCTCCAAGTTTCCCAGGATTTCTTAGAGCACTTCCAGCTGTATTCACTTTAACAAAGCCCATGAGTGGTTTAAGCCAACAGACCTGCTGCATGGTGGTATGGTGTTTCAGCTTCTCTATGGCAGGGTATATCTCAGACCAATTAACTGGCCATTTGATATTGCCATAGGATGCTTTGAGCAATAGTGTAAGATCAAAGTAGATGGAGTACAATACTCTTGTTACAGATGATGATTTTTCCCTATATTTAGCAGCACATTTGTTTTTCCAAAGGTTCCAACAGATTATACTTGGCATTGTGTCTAAAACCAGTTTTTGTATTTCATTGTCCATTTTTTGGATCCACCATTTCATTAAAGTCATTCTTAATGGTAGTATATAGCTTTGGATGCCCACTAATATGATAAATGATAAATAATCAAATGCACGACATCACCCTTCGTGCTTTAATCCTCACAACCTCTCAATATACGATAATGAATGCAAATAAGGCACGACAACACCCTTCGTGCTTTTCACTGTTCCTCGCCAAGCAACAATAAAATCCTAATAACAAATGCAAGTTGGGAAGCAATTTCACATCAATTATAGTGCCAAGATAACAAACTCAACTTTCAAAATTCCCAACATATTCAAAGTAAACAATAAATATGAGGCGAATAATTAAAAAGTAATGATCTAACCTAAGCATGAAGAATATAGTCAATGAAATAAAATAATGCAAAGGAACAATTTCCACCCGCATGCTTTAACCCAATGACAATGCATATATACTCGGCACCTCAGATATACGCAGTCCCCACATATGATACACCTCAGATATAGAGTTCGGATTCATTTTTTGACTTGGAGGAATTGCTGACGAATCAGGTTTCTAGTGTTTTCACATCTGCGGTAGAATTGGCGGCATGTGTGGACTTTGTTGTGCAGGTGCGTGGTAGGTTTGGCTGGGGGAAGTTCACAGATGCGCGTACGATTCCGCATAATCAGATGCGCTTCTGCCAAGAGGGGTCCACAGAAGCGAATATGGGCTGAACGACCAGGATCGTAGGTGCGAAGGATTCCGCAAGTGCGGGAGTATGACTGCAAAAACAGTAGGTCAGGATTTAAGCAGAGTTCGCAGGAGAGCGATTTTTCAGCAAAAGCGGCATTGTAGGTTCGATTTTATGGATCGCAGATGCGATTTTGTGGCAGACCTTAAAACATCGAGGGTTTTGTCTTTCTATTTATTTTTGGGATTGTGGAGCTCGGTCCAGGGCAATTTTTGGAGTGCATTTCTTCACAATTGAAGAGGTAAATGATTTTTACTTGCTTTTGGTGTTAGATGTTGATTACCCATTGATAGCACACCTAATTTATGAGAATTCAAGGTGGGATTTGGGGATTTTTTGACTATGTTATTGGAGCGTGAGTGATGTGCCGGGTAATTTCGGCACATTTTGATACTACTTGCTTAAAGTTTAACTTTTTTTACGTGCAAATTCTATTGATACTTATGTAATTTTAGTGTATTTGCAGTATATCGAGTGTAAGGACCCAGAAGTACGGAAAAGAGTTCAAAAAGCCAGTTGAAGACAAGAAAAGAAGTTAAGAGCATCGCAAATGTGAGTATGCGGTCGCAAACAGCAAATGCGGACCGCATATTTCACAAGCAGATCGCAAACAAGGACATAACTCTGGGCAATTCTTCATGTCGAGAATGCGGTCGCAAATGCGACCGCAAAACAGGAATGCGAACCACAAAATAACAAGGTGAAATCGCAAACGCAAACAGAGTTTCTGGGTGAAAATCAGAGTGAAGAATGAGATCGCATTTCGCGATCGCATAACCAACATGCGGACCGCAAACCTAAATGCGATGAAGGAAAAACTCTTGGGTTAAATCTGCGATAGCCGATGAAGATTTACGGTCCACATTTCTGTTTTGCGACAGAAATGCGGTCCGCATTATTACTGCAGGGGCAAATCAGTCCGAAATTCGCCTCGGGTTTTAGGCCTTTATAAATAGGTTTAATAGGATTTTGTGAGGGACATCTTGTCAGAATTGAGAGTAAAAAGTACGGGCAATTAACTAGTTTGAATTCTTGGAAGCTTTTGGGATCAATTACCTTCTATTTGTAAGATGATGACAATTACTATTCTTTATTCTTCAATTTTCAGCATGAGTAGCTAAATTCAAACGCTGAGGTTGTGAACCCTAAATGGGTAGAATATTGTTGAGATTTTAATATTGAATATGAATTCAATGGAAGGTTGATATTTATTTTACTTCTTATTCTTCAAACAATTGTTAGTGGTTGCAAACATTAACGAACACCAATTAATTCTATCTTATCTTGGAAAAGTGTGATAGAATTTGGTAGAAGTAAATAACAAAGACTCAAGGCTTTAAACCTTGTTTAATAAAATCCCTTAGGAATAAGTAGATTTTAATTTGGAATTAATTGATTGTTCTTAATCACAAGTCTTTTGTATTTGGAAAAATCGTAAAAGGGATAGATTATCCAACTATTGGGAAATATTGGATAGTAAATTAAACATCAGTTGCATATCAAGAGAGTCTTCCTTTTGGAAATATTCAATATTAATATCAAGAGCATTGTACTACATAAAGGGGGACACAACCTTGGTATCTTTATTTCATATTATTTACATTCACAATATTGACATCAGTTTCCGTTTATCCTTACGTTCAATACTCTTTTGTTATTTGAATTACTTGATAGAATTACGACTTAGTCGTGTATTACACTAATTAGATAAACATTTCACACCTATTCCCTGTGGGATTCGACCCCAACCTTGTTGGATTATTATATTTGACACCGACTGCTTACACTATTCTTAAGGTGTAATTTGAGCGTATCAAATTTTGGCGCCGTTGCCGGGGAATACGGTTATGAAATTACTAATTAGTGTGTACTTTACTATACGTCTAATTCCACTTGATTACACGCTGTTTGTTTTGGTTGCTGTAGACAGGGAGATATGTCAGACCATGAAGATGATGTGGAGATACAGGAGGAAGGAAATCCTTTTGCAGACATTGAGGAGTATATTGAAGATACAAATGCCATTGTACCTCCTACTATCGGTGCCGCTACTTTCAAGGTAGAACATGGATTAATTCTGATGCTGAAAGCGGAGGGATTTTTCAGAAATTCCACGGATGATGATCCAACACAGTACCTCAGAAATTTCTTGGGTGTTTGTGCGATGCATAAGCAGAATCATGTGTCCGATGATGCCTTGAGGTTGAGATGCTTTAAGTATTCGTTAGATGGAGATGCGAGGAAATGGCTTCAAAATCTTCCTCCGAATTCTATAAGTTCATGGCCTGAACTTGTCCGAGCGTTCTGGTCAAAATGGTTTTCGCAAAGCAAGAAGTCTGAGCTCAGGGACAAGATTTTCTTCTTTCAACAACTACCTGGCGAACAGCTACATGAAGCGTGGGATCGCTTCAAATTATACTTGGTGGGGTCTCCAATCAATGGTTTTCCAGATTCCATCTTGATGGAAAAATTCTACATGGGTTTGGATCCTATGAACCAGTCAATAGCGAAGAATGCAGCTGCTGGTTCTTTTATGGACAAGACCTTCGCTAGGGTAACTCAAATCTTAGATAAAATGGCAAAACACAACCAGGCTTAGGACTCTGAAGATTCCACAGGCGGAATTGCAATCGGCTCTCATTCTATGAACAATTTGATCAAGGAAAATCAAGAACGAAACCAAGTGATTGCAGAACTTGCCACAAATGTCAATGTATTGACAAAGCTTTTCACGAAGTATCAGAAGAAGAAGGTGAATGCGGTTGAGAATGTGCAGCCGGTGCAAAATGATGATTATGAAGAGGCAAATTATGTTAATAATTCTCAAGGAGGGTACCAAAGGCAGCAGTACCAAGGTCAAGGTTCGCAAAATCAATGGAGACCAGACCCACAAGGGCAAGGTCACCATCAATGGTGAAACGACCAAAGTGGCTCTAATCAAGGAAACTGGAACAACAATACAAATTTTTCCAATCGAAGTTCCAACCCTTATGTTCCTCCAAAGGGTCAGTATTCGAATTAGGGATCCTCTAGTGAGTCTAAATTTGAGAGCATGCTTGAAAGGATACTACAAAACCAAGAAAAGTTTGATCATTCCATGAAGAACATGACTGAGTTGGTTGGCTCTCACACTGCGGCGATTCAAAAGCTGGAATTGCAAATGAGAGATCTTTCTTGTGAGCAATATCCACAGCAGAAGGGAACACTCCCTAGTGATATGATTGCAAATCCAAAGGGAAGTGGAAGCGGCCCAACTTCCCATATCATGGCTATCACTACCCGGAGTGGTAAGATATTGCAAGAAAAGAATGAGAAAGCAGTTGGTGTGGAAGAACTTGAAAAAGGAGTCAAAGTTGAAGAACCTAATGTTGCTGAAGTAATTAAAACTCCAGAGGTTGTGCAAAACAGAGATGAGACCCGAGAAGGGATGAAGGAAAAGGCAGAAGAAACATCAAACATTCTTCCGCCGATTCCTAGACCCCCTCCTCCTTTCCCTCAGAGACTTGCGAGAAGAGTTGATGACAACAAGTTTGAGAAGTTCTATGACATTCTCAAGTAGTTATCTATGAATATACCATTCTTGGAGGCTTTTCAAGAAATGCCAGGTTTTGCCAAGTATCTAAAGGATTTGATCACAAAGAAGAGAACCACCAAGAATGAGGTGGTGAATATGACTCACCGGGTTAGCTCCATTATTGCTACAAATCCAATCCAGAAGAAGGAGGACCCGGGAGCATTTACTATTCCGTGCACTATTGGAGTGCGCGACTTTGCTAAGGCACTTTGTGACAATGGGGCCAGCATCAATCTAATGCGCTTGCCATTTATAAACAAGCTGGATTAGGGATGCCAAGGCCGACGAGCATGAGGTTGCAGATAGCTGACCGTTCAATCAAAAGATTAGTTGGTATTGTAGATGATGTGATTGTGAAAGTTGGGAAACTTCATATACCAGCTGACTTTCTAATTCTTGACTGTGCGGTGGACAAGGAAATGCCTATTATATTGGGGACACCATTCTTAGCTACTGGAAGAGCCCTTATGGATTCGGAACGTAATGAAATTAAATTCCGAGTGAATAACGAAGAAGTTACATTCCAAGCTAGTAAGGGTATGAAGTTACCAAATGAGTACGAGAGCATCTCAGTGATTAGTATCGTTGATGAAGTAGATGATGCTGTGGAGATAAAGATGGAAGAGCACTGCTTAGGTGAAGCATTGGCAGCTATCTTAGTAAATTTTGATGGTGATGACATGGATGGCTTTATGGAATCGGTGAATGCATTAGAGAGACGTGGCTCCTACTCGTATACTCCACCAAAACTTTCCCTCGATTTGGAGAATAGAGCTACACCTCCTGCAAAGCCGTCCATTATCGAACCACCTCAATTAGAGCTCAAACCACTTCCTTCGCATTTGAGGTATAAATTTCTTGGCTTAAATAATACTTTACCGGTAATTGTTTCGTCGTTGTTGAATGATGTGCAGGTGGAACAGTTGCTGCGAGTTTTGAAGGAACATAGACAAGCCATTGGTTGGACAATTGGAGACATTCGGGGGATCCCTGCTGGAATTTGTGAGCATAAGATTCAATTATAAAGTGGGACACAACCGAGTGTGGAGCATCAACGACGGTTGAATCCGTCAATGCAGGAAGTGGTGAAGAAAGAGATAATCAAATGGCTGGACGCTGGGGTAGTCTACCCAATTGCTGATAGTTCATAGGTGAGCCCAGTGCAATGTGTGCCAAAGAAGGGAGGCATGACTGTGATCAAAAATGAGAAGAACGAGCTTATTCCAACAAGAACAGTAACCGGATGGAGGGTATGCATGGACTACAGAAAACTAAATAGTGCCACATGCAAGGATCATTTCCCTATGCCTTTTATTGATCAAATGCTTGATCGGCTAGCGGGAAAGTCCTTTTATTGTTTCCTTGATGGATACTCCGGTTATAATCAGATCAACATAGCTTTGGAGGAACAGGAGAAGACAACATTCACATGCCCATATGGAACATTTGCTTTCAGTCGAATGCCATTCGGCTTATGCAACGCTCCAGCTACCTTCCAGAGATGTATGATGTCTATCTTCTCCGATATGGTAGAGGATTTCCTTGAGGTTTTAATGGATGATTTTTCGGTAGTTGGTGAAACTTTTGAGCATTGCCTGAAGAATCTGAAACAAGTGCTAAAGTTATGCGAAGAGACAAACCTTGTACTAAATTGGGAGAAATGCCACTTCATGGTGGATGAAGGTATTGTTCTGGGACATAAAATCTAAAGGCGTGGCATAGAGGTGGATAAAGCTAAAATAGAAATCATCTCTTAGCTTCCTCCACCCACATCCGTCAAGGGTGTGCGTAGTTTTTGGGGCATGCTGGATTCTACAGGCGGTTCATTAAGGACTTCTCAAAGATTGCAAATCCAATGTGTAAACTCCTTGAGAAGGATGCCAAGTTCGTCTTTGATGAGAAATGCCTCACAGCTTTTGAGGAACTGAAGACAAAGCTCACCACGACACCCATTATTGTCACACCTGATTGGTCGCTGCCTTTTGAACTTATGTGTGACATCAGCGGTGTAGCTATTGGAGTTATGCTGGGACAAAGACACAATAAAGTTCTGCACCCAATATACTATGCTAGCAAAACACTTAATGGGGCGCAGATGAATTATACCGTAACTAAGCAAGAGCTGTTGGCCATTGTGTATGCGTTCGAGAAGTTCCTTGCGTATCTGTTGGGCTCTAAAGTAATTGTGTACACTGATCATGCAGCTGTCCGTTATCTGATGGCGAAGAAAGATGCAAAGCCAAGACTAATCCGATGGGTTTTACTGCTGCAAGAATTCGATTTTGAAGTTATGGATCGAAAGGGAACACAAAACCAAGTGGCAGATCACTTATCTAGGCTTGAAGAATCCGGGAGACAAACAGGATAGTTGGAAATCAGTGACGCATTTCCAGATGAACAAATACTGGCGTTATCAAATTCCTTTGCACCGTGGTATGCAGACATCGCTAACTACATAGTCAGCGATCTTATTTCGAAAGGGTTAGAATATTACCAACGGAAGAAGTTCTTGAGGGATTGTTGAAATTATTATTGGGAAGAACCTTTCTTGTTCCGTGTCTGTGCAGATAACATAATTAGGAGATGCGTGCCTGAGGAAGAGATGCTACAAATTCTGAAAGCTTGTCATGACTCACCGATTGGGGGTCATCATGGAGGGAATAGAACGGCAGCAAAGATCTTGGAATGTGGTTATCACTGGCCGACCATTTATCAGGACGCTAATCAGTTAGTGAAGTCTTGTGACCAATGCCAACGACAGGGCCCAATTTCTAAGAGGCATAAGATTCCTATGAATTTTGTGTTGGAAATCGAATTATTTGACGTTTGGGGTATTGGCTTCATGGGCCCTTTTATAAGCTCATGTGGGATGAAATACATCTTAGTGGCTGTGGACTACGTGTCCAAATGGGTAGAAGCCGTTGCTTTACCAAACAACGAAGCTCGGAGTGTGACCGCATTTCTAAAGAAGAATATTTTCACCCGGTTTGGCACCCCGAGAGCCATTCTCATTGATGGGGGTTCGCATTTATGTAACAGAGTCTTTAAAGGTCTCCTTGACAAGTACGCGGTCAAGCATAAGGTTGCCACACCTTATCATCCACAATCGAGCGGTCAAGTTGAGGTATCCAACAGGGAGATAAAGAGCATTCTAGCGAACACGGCGAATGCAAACAGGACCGACTGGTCAAAGAAGCTAGATGATGCTCTATGGGCATACTGTACAGCGTACAAGACCCCTATCGGTACATCCCCTTATTGGCTAGTCTTCAGAAAAGCGTGCCATTTACCTGTAGAACGTGAGCATAAGGCTAGGTGGGCCTTAAAAAGATTAAACATGGACTGGGTGGAGGCTGGAGCTCTAAGGCTAGCACAATTAAATGAAATGGAGGAGTTCCGTCTTCACGCATATGAAAGTGCAGCAGTATATAAAGAAAGAATGAAATTCGTCCATGACAAGAAGATCTTAAAAAGAGAGTTCAAGGCAGGGGATCTGGTATTGCTGTTCAATTCAAGACTAAAACTATTTCCGGGGAAATTGAAATCTAAATGGTCTGGACCATTTAAAGTTGTTGATGTCTCTCCTTTTGGAGCTGTTGAATTAGCATCAGAGGATGGGCTCCAAACTTTCAAGGTAAACGGGCAAAGAATCAAGCACTACTTGGGAGTGGATGGAGAGAAACATTTGGTAGAGCAGCTTGCTCTAAAGGATGGTCCAAGCCCAACCTTGGAATGATTGCAGAGGCGTCTTAGCTTCGTCGTGCCGCGACGTTAAATCAAGCACTTCATGGGAGGCAACCCATGTGTGGTAACTTTTACTTTTGTTTGTAGTTGTATCTTTAGTTAAGTTTTAATATCATATTTGTACTTAGGGCCATTTGAAGGATGTTTTAGGATGAAGGAATTTGACAAAAGGACACAGAAATTAAAAAGGAGTTCGTGGAACTGCAGCCAAAAACAACAATGTGACAAATGCTACACAAATGCAATCGCATTTTCAATATGCGAACCGCATTTGTGCCGCAAACTGAAGCAGAAAGTTAAGTAAGCATAGCTGGCATAAATGCGACGAAGCATAGCATTTCACGGATCGCATTTGAGTTATGCGGACCGCATTCTCACCGCAAACAGGGACATAGAATTTGGTTCAAAAGTATGATATAAATGCAAAGGTCTCTTATTATGCGATTCGCATTTACAATATGCGATGACTTAACCATCGCATACTGCCAGGTACGTGTTCGCATTCCCTCATCTTCTAAATCCTTCAGTCTAAGTATATATATATATAAAAAAAAAAAGAAAAATAGAAGAGAGAACACAACAGAGAACGACCCTCGATAGACATCATCGGAGAAAAGTAAATTGCAAGCTTACCAAACAACAAAGAGTCGATTAACAGTTATCCTAAGTCCTCAAATCTTCTTCATAGGTATGTTCCACCTTTGCCATATGTTAAATTTTAATTTTGCAAGATTAGGTTTGATGTTTCAATGGAGTTTTTGAATTTTTGGGGGTGGAAGACAAGAATCTAGGGTTTTAGTTCTTGAGGGATGAACATACTTGTGTATCTTAAGGTATTTGCGGTCCACAAAATCAAAACGTGGACCGCACTTTGACCGCATCCCTAAACCCTAGGTATCTGAGGAAGACAACAAATGCGGTGGCTTTGCGATCGCAAATAGCTATGCAGACCGCAAAGCCATAGCAAACACGGCCAGAACATTTGGTTAGCACCAGTAATTTCTGCAGTGAATTTGCGATCGCATATCTCGCTTTGCGACGAGTATGCGATCGCATTTGCGTGTATCCAACAGGCTTATGCACATAGACATTCTGTGATGGTTATGCGATTTGCATAGTGGTTATGTAATTCGCATAATCCACCGCAGAATGCCATCTGCCTTGCCGCATAGGAATGCGACATGTTTGCGGTTCGCATAATGGATATGCGACCGCAAACCACGTCACATTTCTGTAAGTTTGTGTTGATTGTTCCTGCTTTGCTTTTCTCTAATGATGATAATGTCGCTTACATCTCACCCCCGTGCAGATATGGCAGCGAAAAAGCACTCCGCAAAGAGAAGGCCATCATCCGCTTCTACCTCAGCACAACCTAAACGAGCAAGAGTGGAATCAAATATACCTAGCACCTCCCAGTTTGATGAGGAGGAACGCTTACCGGAAGTCGATCTAGTGGCTGAGGCCAGGAGGAAATGCGGTGATGACCTTCAGCTTCGATTCGGGGTTGAAGGTTCCAGAACATTGTTCAGGGAAGGGCTAACAAAAAGGAAAATCTTGGGGGAGAAAAAGTTAAGCTTGAATGGATTACAGGAACAGTACCCCCATATTCTCGAAAACATCAAAACGAGAAAATGGGAGTACTTCACTACGGACCCTAAAGAATATAATGAGTCAATGGTCCGGGAATTCTATGCGTCATACGAAGCTTCACGAATGGGCTACGATAGACGCAACAGAATATTCACCGGCATCGTCCACGTTCGGGGTAAGGCTGTGATTTGTGACAGCGAGCATATTAATGAACTTTATTTCCCCGATTGGGAATCAGGCACAGCGAAGTACGATGCCAAGTACTCCAACAGAGAACATGAACGTGGATGGATAGAATCCGTAATTGCCAAGGGGACTCCTGCCTGGATTAACCCTAGAAAGAAAATCTACAAAGAAGACCTCACAAGGGAGGGAAAATATTGGCTAAACTTCGTCACCTCCCAATTAATACCTTCCAGAAATGAAACGGATATCAGCATTGAGAAGGCACCTCTCATTGCGTGTATTATGACTTGTATTAACATTGATGTGGGGAGTCTTATTTTCCAGGAAATTGGCATCCGGGCAATGCAGCGGGCCACATCACTTTCCTTCCCGAGTTTGATCACAACCCTCTGCCAAGAGGTGAATGTTCCTTTCTTACCACAAGAAGACAAACTCGGTAAGTCAACGAGGGATATAGATATCACTCGTATAAGTGATTCTGCTGCTCCATCAGAGACCCCAATTGAGGAGATTGACTCCCAAAATCTCCTTTCTCCCCAAGATCCAGAAACCTCCACTGCTGCTGATGAGACTGCACCCTTATCTACCACTGATCCATCTTCCTCAGCAATGCCAGCCCTTTCAAGACTCGGTCTAATTGCAAATCACGCAAATTCCAAGGTGGACCAACTCTTGAAAACCCTGCCCCACCTGATTAAACAGGCCCTGACTCAAATTCAAACGTCAGTGACCGCTCTCCAACAACAACAATCATTGTTCGGAGATCGGTTGCACAAGCTTGAGTCTAGGGTTGAACAGATTGGAAGAGGTGAGGTTAGGGGTTTACCCAAGTTGAGGGAGGAAGTAAAATCCATGAAGACCGAACTCCAGAAAATGCAAAATCTAGAGTTCGACATAACATCTCTCCTCCCCAATGAGGGTGACCAGGGTGCTGACATTGCTGCACCAGACTTGGGCCTGGACTTCACGGCGCTAATGGAAGACATTGCACCTTCGTCTGCTAAAGTGTCTCATCCTCCCGCTCCTCCAGTACCGGTAGACATCACTGATGACGAGACATCGGGGGGGTCATCAGAATTGGAAGGGGAAGAATCAGAGGATGCAAGTTCATGGTCTGATGAGGGTGATGACCCCAAGGACAAGGGCAAAGAAATTGCTGCGCCAACTGTGGAGGAAGAAGAAGAGCAAGCAGACATTGAGAGGGCCATACAGCAATCACTAGCGGAAGTGGCTGCCCCTACAGACTCATCAGCCACACAGCCACCAGTGGGCGAAGCTAGTAGCTCAGCGGCCCCACAACCTGCTCCAGATCAGTCCCACAGCCCTTCTGCAGCTCCGAAGGAGACCTAGGCTACTGCATCTCTTCGCGCAAATGCGCCCCAGGGAGCACCTTGCACTCTATTTTTTTTTCTTATGCATTGCAGACAATGCACGATTTAAGTTGGGGGTGGTAGCCTTATCTCTGTATCTGAGTATTTGATCTATTTTCTGGCATATTTAGCGACATTGATAACTGTACAATATGTAGTAATGATTAATGATTTATGTATATATGCTGTTGTAATTAAATAGTTAGTGAAATGAAGTTTGTCAATAAAATCCCCTTGTTTTTTCTTTGCCGGGTTCTTTTTCAAGGGTGTAATAGTAGAACCGGGTTTATTAATATGAGATATATTGACCGGGAGGGTGAAATTGTTTAGTGTCAAGTATGTGAATTTGTGTGTAGATTATACCCTTGTTAACAAATCAACTATATGAACTTGAGACTCACTCTGTAACTCTAGGTCCACCTAGAGTCGTGTATGTATACATGAGGAAAGCCTCGAATGACCAAATGCTAACTCTTAAGCTGTAAACTATGTTAACCGAACAGTTTGTGTGCCAATGTGTGTGAGCTCTTTGTTTGAATAATTCTTGTGTTGCTTCTGCCATCTAGAACTTGCCCGGTTGATTTTTCGACGCTTATTATAAGTACACTAAGTTGGAGAGAGGATCTTAGGCATTATTTGTGTATTTATGAAACCTTTCTACCCTTCTCAGCCTACCTGTGCATAAAAAATATCACTAGTACCCTATTTGAGCCTTTTAGCCTTTTCCTTGGCCTCCTCATTACAAACCTTTCCCGTTCGTAAAACAATGACCTCTTTTGAACCCGTTCCTCCTTGAACATTGAGAACAGGGCTAAAAGCCTAAGTTGGAGGTGTGGGTCAAAATGGAAATGGATAAGGCTGTGAAGTGAGGGTGAGAGCCTGCTAATGTGAATTTATGAAAGCTCCAAAGAAGAAAAAAAAAGAGAGAAAGAAAGAGAAAAGAAAAAGAAAAGAAAAATAAAATAGTTATACATGTATTTACAATAAGGGAGCTCTAAAGTAGATTTGAGAGGTATTTAAAGGGGGCCCACTTTGGGAACTAAACGCCATTGAGGCTATGTGGGTTGAAAAGAAGCAAAATGTTAAAAGAAAAAAGAATGTAATTAGTGTTCAAGGAGGATGTAGCCACTCATATCTAAATATATATCCTACCCTTCCTTAAACCTACATTACAAGCTTACAAAGTCCTTATGTGATCTCCAACCGAGTGTTCTTAGAAGTAGGTGACGAATTAAAATAAGGGCGAGCCTATAGTATGGCATGTGGTGACACTTGAATTTTATTCTGAGAGTGAGTGTATTTTGCACTTTAGTCCCTTTGTATTGCTAGGATAAATATTGTGAGAGTGGGACTTTCTTTCCAGTGAGGGCACATAAACTGCTAGGTTGATAGAAAGTTGAGTTTTGAGTAAAGCATAAGTGTATTCAGCTAAAGGTAGCCTTTAGTTACTTTGTTGAGGCTCAAAGTTCATGATCTGATTGATTGTCCTTGAATATACTGCTGATTTAAGGAGGGTACAGTGTTCAAAGAGATATACTTGAGATACTAACAACAAACACCGTCCACAGTCAGCATTGTTTCATATTTGATAAGTAGAGTCTAGACTAGGATAGTATCGTTTTGCTTAAGGACAAGCAAGAGTTTAAGTTGGGGGGTGTTGATATGCCGGGTAATTTCGGCATATTTTGAAACTACTTGCTTAAAGTTTAACTTGTTTTACGTGCAAATTCTATTGATACTTATGTAATTTTAGTGTATTTGCAGTATATCGAGTGTAAGGACGCAGAAGTATGGAAAAGAGTTCAAAAAGCCAGTTGAAGACAAGAAAAGAAGTTAAGAGCATCGCAAATGTGAGTATGCGGTCGCAAACAGCAAATGCGGACTGCATATTTCACAAGCAGATCGCAAACAAGGACAGAACTCTGGGCAATTCTTCATGTCGAGAATGCGGTCGCAAATGCGACCGCAAAACAGGAATGCGAACCGCAAAATAACAAGGTGAAATCGCAAACGCAAACAGAGTTTCTGGGTGAAAATCAGAGTGAAGAATGCGATCGCATTTCACGATCGCATAACCAACATGCGGACCACAAACCTAAATGCGATGAAGGCAAAACTCTTGGGTTAAATCTGCGACACCCGATGAAGATTTGCGGTCCACATTTCTGTTTTGCGACAGAAATGCGGTTTGCATTATTACTGTAGGGGCAAATCAGTCCGAAATTTGCCTCGGGTTTTGGGCCTTTATAAATAGGTTTAATAGGATTTTGTGAGGGACATCTTGTCAGAATTGAGAGTAAAAAGTACGGGCAATTAACTAGTTTGAATTCTTGGAAGCTTTTGGGATCAATTACCTTCTATTTGTAAGATGATGACAATTAGTATTCTTTATTCTTCAATTTTCAGCATGAGTAGCTAAATTCAAACGTGAGGTTGTGAACCCTAAGTGGGTAGAATGTTGTTGAGATTTTAATATTGAATATGAATTCAATGGAAGATTGATATTTATTTTACTTCTTGTTCTTCAAACAATTGTTAGTGGTTGCAAACATTAACGAACGCCAATTAATTCTATCTTATCTTGGAAAAGTGGGATAAAATTTGGTAGAAGTAAATAACAAAGACTCAAGGCTTTAAACCTTGGTTAATGAAATCGCTTAGGAATAAGTAGGTTCTAATTTGGCATTAATTGATTGTTCTTAATCACAACTCTTTTGTATTTGGAAAAATCGTAAAGGGGATAGATTATCCAACTATTGGGAAAATATTGGATGGTAAATTAAACATCAGTTGCATATCAAGAGAGTCTTCCGTTGGAAATATTCAATATTAATATCAAGAGCATTCTACTACATAAAGGGGGACACAACCTTGGTATCTTTATTTCATATTATTTACATTCACAATATTGACATCAGTTTCCGTTTATCCTTACGTTCAATACTCTTTTGTTATTTGAATTACTTGATAGAATTACGACTTAGTCGAGTATTACACTAATTAGATAAACATTTCACAACAATTCCCTGTGGGATTCGACCCCAACCTTGTTGGGTTATTATATTTGACACCGATCGCTTACACTATTCTTAAGGTGTAATTTGAGCGTATCAGTGAGATTTGATGATTTAAGGGTCAATTTTTGGTTAGAATTAAATGTTTTTTGTATTGCTGGACTCGTGTTGGAATGGATGTTCGGAACTTTTGAGTTTGGTCAGATTCCGTGGTGCAAGCTCGGGGTTGACTTTTTGATATTTGGTTAAGGATCTTAGCTTTATCAATTGGAATTGATTCATATGGCTTTTGTTGACTAAATTAAGATATTTTGGCTAGATTCGAGCCGTCCAAAGGTTGATCCACATGGGAAGGGCTTGTTAGAGGATTGATTTGGCTTGATTGAGGTAAATATTTTACCTAAACTTGGTTGAAGCACTAGTTGCCTGAGTTATTTGTGATAGCTACATGCTATGAGTGGCGCATATGTGTGGGATCGAGCCCATATGCGTGCACCACGATACTATTCATGGTCGGAGTAGTGCTTACGTTATGATATGCCTTGATTTGATTTCTAAGCTTCATCCGATGATGTGTCTCCTATTTTTACTCTTTTGTGAGCTTTGTGTATCGTATTTGAGGTGACATTGATGTTATTCTCCTTATTGGACCTGATAAACTGCTTTTTGGTGATTAAATTGTCTGCTTTAGTCGTGATAGCATACATTGCACATGCCTACACCATAGCATGTTATTTATACTAGTCCAAGAGTTTGAAACTTGATATTTGGTACTGTATTGGAAATTATGAGGAAAATCAGGTCAGTGTTATTTGGTTATTGCATTTCATCTTTACTTGCAATTTCCATGGTTATTTACCTGATTTATCTTGCATACCATCCTTATATTATGGATCATTGACTGAGCAGAGTACTTGAATAGTTGTGTGCACCAAGGTGGTTCTTTCTGTGCCTTTTTACTTGATCACATTATTGTTTTGTACTTGTTGAATTTATGAACCTTATAGTTTATAGCAAGTATTGTTTATAATTTTTGCTTCTATTACCTCACCGAGGCTAGTTAGGATACTTGCCGAGTGCATGAGGTCGGTTGTGCTCATACTACAGTCCGCACTTAGTTGTGTAGATTCATGTGTCAGACCCAGCTATTGGTAGCAGAGTTTGCTAGTTGAGTTGATCACCGTGAGACAAGGTAGAGCTGAATTTTCGACCGCGGTCTTGGCGTCTCTTTTCTTATGCACCATTTTTTTTTAAATTTTAGAAAGTATTATATTTGGCTTTTTCAGACTTGTATTTCCGTTTTAGAGCTCATGACAATGTATTTATCAGTTATGAGGGATTTATCATGTATTGGCGTTACTATGCTATATTAAGGTTTTAAACTTATGTTAATTATGTCATTTCAGCTATTATTGTTCATTATTGTTATGTCTAGATTGCCTAGCAAGTGGATTAGGAGCCATCCCGACTGTGTGACACACACTTCTAACGCAGGGCTCTAATATTTTTAACTCATGCTCACTTTTAACGCACAGGGCTCCGATTTTCACCAATAACCAATTTTAACCATACACAACAGCAATGATGAAGATTATATGATGAAAACGAATCACGTGTTGTCAACAAAACTCAGGCCAAAGGAGAGAATTGTTAGGATTTTGTCTTGATTTTCTTTTTATATATGAATTTTACCTTTTCTTGAGGAAGGGCAAAGAGTTTACCATAATTGATTTTCCTTTTCTTAAAAAGGAAATATTGATCTCTTCTATATTTGATAGATTCCTTTCTCGGAGGAATATGTTGTGAAACTCTATAAATTGAGGTTCCCTCCTTCATACACAATAACACAACATCCACAGTGTAGTCCTTTAGAGAGTTTTGTTTAGGAGAGAGTATTCTCTCAGAAAACTTATTATCTTTTGTTGTTATTAGTGATAAATTATATGTAGTTTGATTTGCCAAATCATTTTAAATTATTATGCCTCGTTAGTAAATATTTCTTTATCGTCTTATTTAAGTCTCCAAGGTTTGCTTTGTTAGCTTTGACATGACGCCTGGTTATTTTGATCCCGGCATTTTGGTCCCTCCCGATCCAACTCAGCCAAAAAATAAAATAGAATTAAAAAGTTGTTCATGCCAGGAGAGTAGTACGGAAGATATCTTTATCTAGGAAGGAGCTTCATCGTCCACCTCCTCATAAATTGTGTTAGGATCGGCCTGAAGAAAAGGTCTATTTTTTTAGAAGAGCTATAGAAGCGGATGTAATTTCAGTCCCAGCTAAGTTCATAGATATTGCCTAAACTAGTTAGATCATCACGAGCCCAATAACACTATGCTTAACCAGAAGATTTTCACAACATGATCCTTTTTAGATCAATATTTAAATTTCATCTCGATTTAGATTACCGTTTAGATTTAGTTTTGTGTGCTGCATAATTATGTGAATTATAAATTTGAGCTAGTGTTTAAAAAAAAATTACTCCCTGTGTTTCAATTTAGATGACATATTTTTCTTATTGGTCCATTTAAAAAAGAATGACACATTTCTACGATTGAAAATAATTCAACTTTAAACTTTTCATTTTGCCCATTTTAGCCTTATGAGAAGCTCTTATAACCACACAATTTTCCTGGCCCCACAAAACCTTTACCCCTCAAGCTTTTAAGACCACAAGTTTCAAAAGTCTTTCTTTTGTTTCTTAAACTCCATGATGAGTCAAACTACCTCATCAAAATTTAATTGGAGGGAGTCTAATTTTGGGTCTGCATCTGCCATTGCTATTATCATAAGTATGTGTTGTGGTCTAAATCTTCCAGCAATACTACTATAAATTTTCTGTGGAAACTATAGAGTATAGACTGTGGACTATATTTTCTAATACAGTTGTAAATTTTCTTTAGAAACTATTTACCGTGGTCTACATTTTGTGATACTGGTATAAATTTTCTTTAGGAAATATAGATCATGATCTCTGAATTTCCCCGATCTTGGGGAGTGCGACCGACGCTCAACCAAGACACTCCGGTCAAGCAATCCTTTACAATGCCTTCTACCCAACTCGCTCATGAATAAAGAGAAAATACATTTGTATCATTAATTAAACATTAAGTAGATTCCGTGAACAATGCCAATTCCATTACCATTAGTCGCTTCATTTTATAGTCTCAAAATACATACACAATTATAGTTAAAGTGCACAAGTGACTCAAATACAACAAGGCTAGTTTAGCTTTCCAATACCCATATACAATTCACACTGTGTCTACGGAGCCTCTACAGACACAAAATACTATGATAACGCCGGTAACAAGGCCTCGACTATACCTCAAAACATAATACATGTTGGACAAAAGATACACGACCCCGAATGAAGTGGCGCTCAACAAATCTGCTGAGAAGAGGGTGTAATGCTATCAATGATCAATGCCACCTGCTACGAAACCACCTGCATCTATTAATGATGACACACTCCCCGGCAAAAAGGACGTTAGTACATGTGGAATAGTACTAGTATGAATGACTAAACACTCTCTCAATAGAACGGATGATAACACAAGGAAGGAAAATCGTAAAATCAATGGGAGCCTCAAACAATACCAAAACATCAAATTAGGAGCAAGACAAGTTTTCAAGTAAATTTCCATATTTTAAGTTTTGGGAGATCTTAGCACCGATATACCACCGTGATCATGAGCACAAAGTCCGATCATGGCCCGATGGGCTAGGCCGTCTCACCCAAAGACATCAACCACAATCACAATCATTATCTCAGTCTCAATCATTGTTTTAATCGTAATCTCAAGCACAATCACCGCTATGTGTGTGGCATGGTGTCCGATCACGACTCGACCAGCTAGGGCGTCTCACCACAATGCCGTGCGGATCAACATCACTCTTTTCTAGCAATAATCTCATCCAATTAAAGGGGAATATTTTCATCACAACAATCTCATCCCAATAAAGGGGTACAATCACAACTCACTCCTACACCGGCACGTGTAATTTCGGGATTGAGTCATTTCAACCTACCCTTCCTCGGTGACTAACGATACTCCCAGGTGTTTATTTATTTAAAGGATTGAAAATTCATTCCATTATCTTTTATATATTATTCAGTTCATTGGCGCCGATGGCCAAAACACAATGTCACTCTTGTCATACGACCCGGCCAGTCATCTCATGAGTTACCGCTCCGTTTCTCCCATTTCTGCTTCATTATGCTTCATTATCCATGTTTTATGTGATCGAGTTGAGTAGTTTGCATTCGGAGTGGATTTGGTAAGAAATGAGACACTTAGTCTCTTTTAAGAAGGTTTAAGTTGGAAAAGTCAACGGGATGTTGACTTTTGAGTTAGAGGGCTCGGATGTGAGTTCCGATGGTTCAGTTAGCTTCAGGAGGTGATTTATGACTTAGGAGTGTGATCGGAATTGGTTTGGAGGTCCGGTGTAGAATTAGGCTTGAATTGGTGGAGTTAGTATTTTGGCGATTTCCGGTTGTTAGGCGAGATTTTGATCCGACGGTCGGAATGGAATTCCGAGAGTTGCTATAGCTTCTTATGCTGATTTCGGACTTAGGCGTATGTCCAGATTTGAAATTGGAAATCCGTAGGACAATTCAACGCATTTTGGCGAATGTTGGAAAATGGAAGATTTTTGGAAAGTTTGACCGAGAAGTTGACTTTTTGACAACGGGGTCGGAATCCAGTTCTGAAAATCTTCATAGGTCCGTTATGTCATTTATGACTTGCGTGCAAAATTTGAGGTCAATCGGACTCGATTTGATAGGTTTCGACATCGAATGTAGAAGTTGGAATTTGGTAGTTTCGTTAGGCCTGAATTGGGGTATTTTTCGTGTTTTTAGCATGGTTGGATGAGATTTGAGGCCTCGACTACGTCCGTAATATGTTCTTGGACTTGTTGGTATATCCGGACGGGGTTCCAAATGACTCGGGTGTGTTTTGGAGTAGTTTCGGACCATTTCTATCCATTTTTTTTTACTGCTGGAGCAGTGTGAATGGCAGAAATTTCTGCTGCACATGACCGACTTTGGAAGCTTATATCTCGCAACATATAAGGGATTATGAGATGATCAAAACATGAAAGTTGTAGCCCTTTGAATCTCGATTCCAGAAATGTAAACCATTTATCATTTGGACATTTGTATCAAAAGTTACGATCAATTAACCGAAGCTCGATACTGCTGTTGTTTTCCAGGCACTGAGCATGGCAGAAATTTCTGCTGCACAGGACCGACTTTGGAAGCTTATATTTCACAATATATAAGGAATTATGAGATGATCAAAACATGAAAGTTGTAGACCTTTGAACCTAGTTTCTAGAAATATAAACAATTTATTATTTTGGACATTTGTATCAAAAGTTACAATCGATTAACCAAAGCTCAGTACTGCTGTTGTTTTCCAGGCAGTGAGCATGGCAGAAATTTCTGCTGCATAGTACTGACTTTGGAAGCTTATATCTCGCAATATATAAGGAATTATTAGATGATCAAAACATGAAAGTTGTAGCCCTTTGAATCTCGTTTACAGAAAGACAAACCATTTATCATTTGGACATTTTTACAGAAAGTTATGATCGATTTACCGAAGGCTGGTACTGCAATTTTCTTCCTGGAAATAGGAGCCAAGTCGCATTTCACACATGCGACTTGCGTAGACAGAATGTATAAGTCCGCAGTCCGATATTTTTGTTCATTTTTTTTAATTTTAGAACTCGGTTTTAGGCGATTTCAGAGAGGATTTTCACAAGTTTGAGCTGGGTAAGTGTTCTTTATCCTAAATCATTTATATTTCGTGATTCCATACTTATTTACGCCATGAATCTGTGAATTTAATTGAAGAAAATGGGGGGTTTTTGTAAAATCTTTCAAAAATGAAAAATGAAGATTTGAAAGGCAATCAGATATTGGAATTGGATAATTTTTGTATGGTTGAACTCGTTGGGAGATAAGGAACCCGTTGATGTGAAAATTTCTGAGCTTTGAGAAGTGGGCCCGGGGCTCGAGTTTTGCTAATTTTGGAATTTTTGGTATTTTTTGATTGTTTTCTCTTGGGCTTAGTCCCCTCAACATATTGTGACGTATTCGTTCTGATTTTGGATAGATTCGACGCGCATGGAGGAGAATTCGAGGGGCAAAGGCATCGCGGGCTAGGGATTTAGCTGGTTCGAGGTGAGTAGTGTTTGTAAATGATGTTCCTGATGGTTTGAAACCCCGAGTTGTACATCGTAGTGTTATATTGAGGTGAGACACGCGCTCGATGATGAGCGTGGGGTCGTTTACTACTGGGGATTGTGACTTGGTCCGTCCCGATTGAGGATTTTTACCGCGCATTTGACTGAAACTTATTGGTTATCATCATGATTTGGGCTGATTGCCATATTTGGGATTCGTGCCAAATTATTTGAACCCTTCGGGGATTTTTTGTCACTGTTTCCTCACTATTTTGACTTATTACTTGAACTCAGTCATGCTGTTTTCCATCGTTTTTACAACTCAGCCACTTTTACTCAGTTTTGAAACTTAAATAATATTTTAATGATGTTTTTGGGCTGAGAACTACTGTTTTACTATGCCCGAGGGGCTTGTGATGATTTTCTGACTGAGTGCAGACGAGGGCCAGATGTGAAGATATACTGAGTGATATGAGGCCGAGGGCCTAAGATACTTTATATGCCACGAGGTGTCTTGTGACTGATATGAGGCCGAGGGCCTGAGATACTTTATATACGCCACGAGATGGTTTGACTGATATGAGGCCGAGGGCCTAGATTATATATGCCACGAGGTGGCTTGATATTACGCTTGGACCGTAAGGGGCCCCTCCCGGAGTTTGTACACCCCCAGTGTGCGCGGGTACCCATTGTGATGTGAGATATAGCCCAAGGGGCTGATATTGTATTATGTGATAGCCCGAGGGGCTGATACTGTTCCATGTGATAGCTCGAGGGGCTGGTATTGTTCTGAGATTTGAGCCCGAGGGGCTGGTACTGTTCTATGATATTGCCCGAGGGGCGGATTTGTTGATACTGAGCCCGAGGGGCGATCTTCTATTTTTTTTTACTTTCCATTATTTACCTGAAAAATTATATGTTTTACCTGTTGAAGGAGATTCTACTCGATTTCTCACTGATTTACTGTTTTCAAATGGTGTTCTACTGCTTCATTATTGAATGCCTTGTGCTTTACGCGCTTTTCTTACTTTCAGTCGTTATTTATATTTGTTACTCACTGGGTCGGAATACTCACATTACTCCCTGCACCATGTGTGCAGATTCAGGCGTTGTTGGTTCCACTCCCGAGTGTTGACTCCTCCCGTCCAGGCGGTGATTCAGAGACTACGAGGTAGTTTTTGGCGTCCGCAGCCCCGTATCTCTCTTATCTTGTTGTTTTCATGCTCTTCAAACAGTTGTGCCAGATATTGTATTTAGTAGACTTGTTATCAGGATCCATAGTTGCTCATGACTTGTGGCACCCCGGTTTGGGCTGCGTCGGGATGGTTAGCTATATTTCCGCGAATTATTGTTATTAAATCATGCTTATATTGTTTTCATGTTAATTAATGCTTAAAAATGAGATTTTGGTTAAATTTGCTGGCCTTGTCTTCACGAGAGGCGCCATCACGACCGGGTTCGGGGTTCGGGTCGTGACAGCTCTATGCATGCTCCAATTTGAAAGGTCATAAGAGAATCAAACGAGTTTACGTTTCATGTTTTGGTTTGTGAATTCATAATTAGGGTTTTCGAATTTCATCGGTGAAATAGAAAGAAAATAGCAGGATTTCACAGTCCTGGGACAAGATGAATGGTCGTGCATGTTTGATTTGAAAGAATGAGGAAGAATCGGATCAATGGCGTTTTGATCTTAGGGTTTCAGATTTTGGCGTTTCAGATCTAGTGATGAAAGAGGAAAAGGAGCAGCGGGATTTAGGGGGTATAGGGACAGATTGAGTGTTTGAGGCTTTGATTTTGTGACCTTGCACAAATTTGTTCAGGGATTTGGGATTGATGGTCTTGGGGCAGATGAGAGAAAGGAGAGAGAGATTAGGGAAAGAGGGGCGGCGGGGTCAAAGGAAAAAATGATTTACGATTAAGGATTGGGGTTGGTCTCGTGGGTTTAATCTCAGATACGGAATCTGGGCCTTTTAATCATTTGATCAACGGCCTTAATAAATCGAGGCTTTATGGGTTTAAAGAAATCATTTTGGGAAATTACGGGAAACGTTGGATCTGTGTGATCCAACGGCTGAGATAACGTCTGATAACAGGTCTAAACTAAAAGAGAAAATAGGGATAGGTGTGGACCATCGATGGTTTGGATCAACGGCTCAGATTGCTTGTGCTTGTTTTGTGAGTGGAGGTGACGAGTGATGTGGCCGAATTGATTGGCTAAGAGAGGTGGCGGGGATCGCCAAGGTAAAGAGGAAGGGGTTGGACCTGAGTCAGATTTTGGCTTTGGGCTTGGTTATTGGGTTGCTTTTTATTTAGATGGTAGCCACTTTATGTTTACTAAGAGATTGTTATTTTAGCATTTTAGCTTTTTAACCCTTTTGAAATTAATTTGAATAAACTTAATTACTTTTCATAAAATGTAGTAAAATTATAATTATCTAATACACCACTAATTATTGTAATTAATTATTTGTAAAAATACTTTATCTTCTAAATTATGACACTAGATTCGAATTATTGAAATAGTAGACTAATTAGTTAAAAATTAAGAAATAATTAATTAAATTAATTATAAAGCCTATGTAATGTACATACATGTTATTTTAATAATCTCAAAATTGTGCGTATGATATATTTATAATTATTATTAATTTCATCACCATTAATACTTAATTCTTTTGTAGATATAGGTGTTACTGATAAGAAAGGGTCAAAATTGGTCGTCAACAATGCTCATACTTGACCTGTTGATAATTCAAACACCAAGCAACATATACAAAAATGTCTTTCTTCATCCTACACCATCCGTAATATTTTTGTAAATCACGATACATCTTCGTTGCACCCGAATGAATAGAATATTGCGAACTATGTGCCTCCTCAATATTAACCTCTCAACCCGTCCATGTTAGAAACACAAATCCGGCCCAAAAACTGCAACACACTGTCATCACCGATAGTCACTTCCTTAGCACCACCTCGCTGCACCGTGTCCTTAGGGACAAGCAAATGGGGATCGTCATACTGACGAGACTTGGTACGCTCAAACAAAGACGACCGAGATACAACATAAGTAAGGATCCCGTTAGGCTCTGAAATATCCAATCTCACCAACCTATTGACCAAAGCCTGAACATCCATAGCTAAGGGCCTCTCGGCAGCTGGAATGAATGCTAAACTCCCCATACTCTCTGCCTTCCTACTCAAGGCATCTGCCACCCCACTAGCCTTACCCGAATGATAAAGAAAAATGAAACGATAGTCCTTCAATAACTCTAACCACCTACGCTGCCTCAAGTTCAAATCTTTTTTCTTGAGTAGATTCTAAAGACTCTGATGATCTGTATACACCTTACAAGACACACCATATAAGTAATCCCTCCAAATCTTGGGCGCATGTACAATAGCTGCTAACTCTAAATCATGAACTAGATAGTTCTTCTTATGGGGATTAAACTAGCGTGACACATAGGCAACACCCTACCATCCTACATCAACACACACCCAAGACAACCCGCGAAGCATCATAATAAACCGCATATGACCCCGATTCGGAAAGGAAAACCAACACTAGAGATGTAGTCAAAGCAGTCTTGAGCTTCTGAAAGCTTCTGAAGGGAAAACCAACACTAGAGATGTAGTCAAAGCAGTCTTGAGCTTCTGAAAGCTTTCCTAAAACTCATCCGACAACCTGAAAGGAGCGCCCTTCTGAGTCAACTTAGTCAATGAGGCTGCAATAGATGAAAATCCCTCTACAAAGAGATGATAGTAACCAACCGAACCTAAAAAGCACCTGATCTCTATAGTGGTAGAAGGTTTGGGCCAACTCTGAACTGTCTTAATCTTCTTCCAGTCCACCTTGATCCCATCACTAGATACCACATGACCAAAAAACGCCACCAAGTCCAACTAAAACTCACACTTGGAGAAGTTAGCATATAACTTCTTCTCCCTCAAATATAAAGCACAATCTTCAAATGCTGCTCGTTCTTCTCCCTACTATGGGAATACACCAATATATCATTAATGAACACAATTATAAAAAAAACCAAATAGGGTTGGAACACACTATTGATAAAATGTATGAAAGTTGTTGGGGCATTGGTCAAACCAATAGACATCATCAAAAACTCATAATATCCATAACGAGTCTTGCAAGCAGTCTTAGGAATGTCTGAAGCCATGATCTTCAACTGGTGATACCCTAGCCTCAAGTCAATCTTTAAGAACACCCTGCCACCCTGAACCTGATCAAAATCATCAATGTGTGGCAATGAATACTTCTTCTTAATGGTAACCTTGTTCAAATACTGATAGTCAATATACATTCTCAAAAACCCATCCTTCTTCTTAACAAATAACACTGGCGCACCCCAAGGTGAGACATTAGGCGTCCTTATCCAGCAACTCTTACAATAATGTCTTCAACTGCGCTGGAGCCATATGATACGGAGGAATATGATGGTAGGCTAGAATTGTGTATTTTAGTATCTTATTGCACTATAATTCACTGCACTTTACTTTCTTTGCGCTTTAATTGGTAGTGTTTTGCACTTATTGTGTGTTTTATGCCTTGTAGGAGTGATTCTGAGTGATGTAGATGTTGTGGAGCTAAATCGAGCTTTTTGGAGAATTGAAGTATGAGTAAAAGCCCAAGGGATTAAGCTGGGATCGTGTTCGGGGGTTGAGGACCAAGTCTAGACGTCAAAAAGTGAGATTCAATTAGTACTTTGAGAAAAGTGCACTAGTGCGGCGCGTGGCGCGCCGCGACTGTGCAAATTTTCTGCTGCCTGTTAGAACCAACTCTCTAGATTTCCCCAATGATGCCCCGCATGGTGCGTCGCCCCATGCGGTGCGCCTGTACAATTTTTACAGAGTGAAAATCCTATTTCGGCTAGAAGAAGGTGTTTTCGTCTGCGCCCGACCCTACTTGGTATAAATGCACGGAAAAACGTTATTTTCTGGACTTTTTGGACATATATTCGACCTAAGAAGGCCAAGGAAGAGTTGGAAGAATACGAGCACAAGGATTTCATCATTCCTTCCTTACTCAAGACACGAGTTTGGATTGAATTTATGTTTTCCTCTACTTCAATTATATTTGTGATGAATTGCTCCATATCTATGGAGTAGTTCTCTTTTAGGGTTTGATATATTTGGTGTATTGATGATTATTTTTGGATTATAACTCTAGTTTTATGTGTTGAAGCATTTTTTGGATGATTTAATTGTTGCATCTATATTTGCTTATTCATGTAATCGAGAGAGGCATAACTTGTGATATCTTTGCATTATCTTGTTGGCTGAGTTATTTAATTCTTTTTAGTAATCGAAAGAGGCTAGTTGAATCATTCATTAAACCTAGTTAGGAGAATAATCGAGAGAGGTTCTCCTAAAAACCAATCCACTACGAATTCTTGCATATCTTCATAGAGCTTAAATTGGTTCATCTTTTGAGGTTGAGACTTAATCGAGAGAGGAGATTCTACTGAACATTTGAACTAATAATTGAGTGACTTAAACATTAGAAGTGAATTATATAGAGTAAGATCCCAAATAATTATCTTGCACCTATCCTATTATCCCCTATCTTCTCCCATTGATAACCTTCTTTGCTTATTCCTTGTTTCGATAGTCATTAGTCAATAGCTTTAGATTCTTAGTTAAATTTAGTTAGAAATCATAGAAATTTTAATTGATGATCATCTTGAATAGCGATCAAGCTAAAAACTACGAAAATACTATTTAATTCCAATCCTCGTGGATACGATATTATACTATACTATCTTTGACTAGCGAGCATAATTTAAGTGTGTGTTTCGAACTCGTCAAATTTTGGCACCGTTACCGGGGAATGACAATCAATAGTGTTTGAAATAGTTTGTAGTGCTAATTTAGGAATTTTTATTTTTATTTTTCTCTTTTGACATTTGGTGTTCTTTGACTGTGCATAGGTGATAGGTTTAGAGTGGTGCATGATTCGAGCTTCTACTAAAGAAATGCTTCCATACGAGCCAGATATTGAAAAACAACTACGACAGCTGAGGAAGGAATAAAATCTCACCGAGATGTTAGAAAAGGTTGGACAATCCTCAACCAAAGATATGGCTGGAAACGGTGAGGATAATGTAGATTTGGCTGCGAGAGAAGCAGCCCAACAACGAGAACAAGCTGCACGGGATGCTGAGGAAGCAGGTATTAGAGATGCGTAGATTATCTATGAAGAAGAGAGGGGTCATAGAATTGCTCAAAATCAACCCTTGGGTGTAGAACAGTTCGGAAATATAGCTTCCATGCTTGGGATATCACTTCACGACTATGCTAGACCGGTCTACAATCAAGGTTTATCAAGTGTTAGACCACCTCCAATTGTAGCAAACAATTTCGAATTAAAGCAAGGGTTGCTTCAAGCCCTTCAGAATTGATGTGTCTTTAGAGGGACGCCAAAAGAAGATCCAAACACACATCTAATGGACTTCGAGGAGATTATGAACGCCTTTCAATACAATGGTGTGTCACGAGATGCAGTGTACTTAAGGGCATTCTCCTTCACACTTTAAGATGATGCAAAACAGTGTCTTTGAAGCTTGCCCACAGGATCAATTAGAACTTGGGAGGAGCTGACCATAAAATTTCTTGATAAATATTTCTCTTCAGCTAAAACGGGCAAGTTTAGAAGAGAAATCCATAACTTCTTCCAGAAAGATACGGAAACTGTTTTCGAAGCATGTGAGAGGTTTAAGGAGATTGTTCGAAAGTGTCAACATAGTGGAATCGAACTCTGGATGCAATTCCCGGACTTTTGGGATGGATTGACACCGGCCTCGCGTAGAACATTGACCAATGCAGCTGGAGGCCCATTGATGAAGAAGACTCTAGAGGAGACAGTAGCAATTCTTGATGAGTTATCTGAAGATGCTAATCAGTGGCCCTCGGAGAGTGCTGAAAGAAGAAAATTGACTAGTGTTCATTAGGTTGATGCTAACACATCTGTGCAGGTACAGCTTGATGCTACGCCCAAGGAGATAAGGAAGGTGACCTTAGCCTCGATACAAAATGAGCCTCACGCATCTTTCGATATATGTGGAAGAAGGCACCCTACTCATGAGTGTCAAGCCTCAACTGAGGAAGTGAATGTTGTGGGAACTACAATTTCAATGCAATATGTCAGAGACACCCCTGTTTTTCATGGTGTTCACCTGAGGGTAATGAATTCATGGCAACAAAATAACTCTGGACCCCAGGGACAAAGAGCTCAAGCATACCAAATCAGCAGAGGCAGCAATTTCAGCCTCAACAGCCTATTTCATCCTAGTCTAGAAGATCTTATGAAGGCCTTCATTATCATGACAGATGAGAGGTTGGACGGACATGGAGCACCTATCAAAGAGTTGAGCACATTTTTTCGAAAGCTGGAGAGACAAGTGGGACAAATTGCAACAATATTATCTGAGAGGGTTCCATGCACTCTCCCCCCTGACATTGAAAAAAATCCCAAAGAAACAGTGAATGTTGTGACCTTGAGAAGTGGGCAAGTGTTGAAAGATCCCACCCTGATCCAAAAAGATGTGATACTTGAAAATGAAAGTGGGGAGTAGCTGAAGAATGTTGTTGATAAAAAGAAGAAAGGCCCGATGAAAACTGAGAAGAAGAAGAAGGAAGGAAAATCAAGAAGGGAGGAACCTGAGGAGAGCCAGTATATGCCTGTTTTACCCTTCCCTCAAAAGCAAAGTAGAGAAAAGGTGGATAAGTAGTTTGGGAGGTTTCTGGATGTGTTAAAACAGGTTCATGTAAATTTGCCACTCACAGAAGTGCTCTCACAAATGCTTGCTTACGCCAAATTTTTGAAAGAGATCCTTACAAAGAAGAGGAAAATAAAGGAGACCTTGGTGGTGAAGCTCACAGAGCATTGCAGCGCAATATTTGCAAAACAAACTTCCACAAAAGTGTGGAGATCCAGGGAGTTTTACTATACCTTGCTCTGTAGGAACTATTCATTTTAATAAATTTTTATGTGATTCTGGTGCCTCAATTAACTTAATGCCTCTATCTATTTACAGAAAAATTTGAGAAGGAGATTGGAGAGATAAGGTCGGTGCCAATATCGTTGCAGCTGGCAGACCAAATGATTTTGATACCCCAGGGGATAGTGGAAGATGTGTTAGTTCGGGTGGATAAGTTTGTATTTCTTGTAGACTTTATAGTGGTGAAAATGGAGGAAAACAAAGAGGTACCCCTTATCTTAGGAAGACCATTCTTAGAAACGGGTAGAGCAATTTTGGATATACACGAGAGGAAACTCATGCATAGAGTGGGTGAGGTGATGGTGACTTTTGATATGAATGTAGAAAAGGGGTTGCATAAAGAAAAATCAGCTGCGAGTGTTGAGTGGAAAGTGAAGGGCTCAAAAGAGAAGGCTGTACTGAGTGAGAAAGATAAGTGTGGGGTGTACACCAAGAAGGATGAGAAGAAGCTATCTGCATGGATGTGCGACATTAGTTCGAAGGTGAGGAATGGAGCCCCCCGACTAGATATTCAGGAAAGTTTTCTTCACCTTATGCTTTTTAATTTTGTGTCATGGGGACATGCCACAGCTTAAAGTGTGGAGTGGGGGATATGTTGTATGTATGTATGTATATCAGTTTTACTTTTGTTGTTGTAGCAGTTAAAGATAAAAAAAATTGATAAAATTTTAAAATTTTTTAATTTTTCCGGGTGATGGATATCATTCGACGGGTTTCTTGAGGGAGTAAAGTCGAAATAAAAAGACAAAAAGATTTTCTTTTGTTAGGTAGTGTATTAATTCCCCCTTGGTTTTTCTTTGTGCCGCGGTTCTTTTTTAAATATTTTGTTTGAACCGGGTGTAGTTAGTTTTTATTTTTAGTAGGAGTAGGAAACCTTGTGCTATGGTTTAGATGGAAGGCAATATCTCTTAACTTTATTATACCTTGAGAATAGTAAGTGCTTTAGTTGTGACGCTTAGGCTCAGTTTTTGGCTTTTGCATAAGTACCTTAGATTGTATGATCTTAACTTTGCTTAACGCTTTGACTAGAGTGTCTTGATAGCCCAATCTTGAGTGAGATATGTGCCATGTGTGTGAGGTTTTGTGTTATTTTTGTGCATTGCATTTGATGTCTAGAACTTGCCCTGTGTTTGCAAAGTGAAATAGTAGTTTTATTCAGTCTTGGAAGTGATATAGGCATTTCTTTGTTGAGCCAGTATAAGTTTTTACCCACCTAATTGTTATCTATCTTAGTTAACCTCGTCAAGCCTATAATCCTATTTCTTTGGCAACCACATTACAAGCCTTACCCATTTGTTTGAATTGACCATCTATTTGAACCCTTTACCTCTCGTCAGCACTTGAATTTGTTATGAACTTTGTAAAAGTTGAAGTGGAGGTGGTTGGTTTGGGTTATGAGTGGAACTAATGAAATAAGGAGAAAGGTGCACTGTATTGAAAAAGTAAGAGCCACTTGAATTGAAAAAGAAAAGAAAAACAGTGTATTGTTGTGCAAAATATTGTTTGATAGTGGTGACTCTTGATGTAATTGTGCGTAAAGAAGTAGGGAGTTAATGTATATTGATTGTGAAGGTGGAGTTATGGTTTGACATAAGTGTGGGGTTTTGAATGGTTAATTATATGTATTAAAGTGCTTAGGGAGGTGTAGTCACTTTTATATCTATATGTATCCTACCCATCCCACAGCCTACATTACAACCAAATAAAGTCCTACTTAATCATTGACTGAATGAGCTCAATTTGTAGAGTAGTACATTACGGGCAAGCCTATGGTACGTCTTTTGTGGCATATGAATGTTACTTCTGAAAGTGAGTGATTTCTTTCTATCTTGAGTTCCTAATTGTTCTTAATTTCTATTGTCTGTGGAACTACACTCGATTATTGTGTGAGGGCACTTCATTCATGAAGGAGAGGTAATGCTTGACCTCTATGTTAGAGTAAGTGAGCGAGTTACGAAAAATACGTGGTGCTTGTGAGGCAAATCTTGAGGCTAGGATGTTGCGGTGTTGTACTTAATCTGTTTTAAATACTATTGGTGTGATGAATTATGAGAGTTATTTAGAAATGACGTGTCTATATGAAGTATAGTTTGATTGCTCGAGGACGAGCAATAGTTTAAGTGTGGGGCGTTGATGGTACGCTAGAATTGCGTATTTTAGTCACTTATTGCACTCTAATTCATTGCACTTTACTTGATTTCCGCTTTAATTGGTAGTGTTTTGCAGTTATTGAATGTTTTATGCCTTGTAGGAGTGATTCCGAGTGATGTAGATATTGTGGAGCTGATTTGAGCTATTTGGAGCTTTGAAGTCTGAGGAAAAGCCCAAGGGATTAAGCCAGGATCGTGTTCGTGGGTCGAGGACCAAGTGTGGACGTCAAAAATTGAGATTTAATCCGTACTCTGAGAAAAGTGCACCAGAGTGGCGCGTGGGGTAGCACGTGGCGCGCCGCGGCTGTACAAATTTCTTGCTGCCTGTTAGAACCAACTCTCTGGATATCCCCACTGATGCCCCGCATGGCGCGTCGCCCATGGGGCGCACCTGTACAATTTTCACAGAGTGAAAATCCTATTACGGCTAGGAGAAGGTGATTTCATCTGGGCCGACCCTACTTGGTATAAATACATGGAAAAACGTTATTTTCTGGATTTTTTGGACACATATTCGATCTAAGAAGGCTAAGGAGGAATTGGAAGAACATGAGCACAAGGATTTCATCATTCCTTCCTTACTCAAGACACGAGTTTGGATTGAATTTATGTTTTTCTGTACTTTAATTATATTTGTGATGAATTGCTCCATATCTATGGAGCAGTTCTCTTTTAGGGTTTGATGGATTTGGTGTATTGATGATCTTTTGTGGATTATAACTCTAGTTTTATACATTTTAAAGCGTTTTTTGGATGATTTAATCGTTGCATCTATATTCACTTGTTCATGCAATGAGAGAGGCATAACTTGTGATATCTTTGCATTATCTTGTTGGTTGAGTTCTTTAATTCTTCTTAGTAATCAAAAGAGGCTAGTTGAATCATTGACTAAATGTAGTTAGGAGGATAATCAAGAGGGGTTCTCCTAACGACCAATCCACTCGAATTCTCTTTTTAGTTCTCTTTTAGGGTTTGATAGACTTAGTGTATTGATGATCGTTTGTGGATTATAACTCTAGTTTTATATATTTTGATGTATTTTTTGGATGATTTAATTGTTGCATCTATATTCACTTGTTCATGTAATCGAGAGAGGCATAACTTGTGATATCTTTGCATTATCTTGTTGGATGAGTTCTTTAATTATTCTTAGTAATCGAAAGAGGCTAGTTGAATCATTGACTAAATGTAGCTAGGAGAATAATCGAGAGAGGTTCTCCTAAAGACCAATCCACTACGAATTCTTTCATATCTTCACAAGGCTTAAACTGGTTCATCTTGTGAGGTTGAGACTTAATCGAGAGAGGAGTTTCTACTGAACGTTTGAACTAATAATTGAGTGAATTTGAGAGACTCACTTAAACATTAGAAGTGAATTATCTAGAGTTAGATTCCAAACAATTATATTGCACCTATCCTATCAACCCCTATCTTCTCCCGTTGATAACCTTCTTTGCTTATTCCTTGTTTCGATAGTCATTGGTCAATAGCTTTAGATTCTTAGTTAATTTTAGTTAGAAATCATAGAAATCTCAATTGTTGATCATCTTGAATAGCAATCAAGCTAGAAACTACAAAAATACATTAATTCCAATACATATGGATATGATATTATACTATACTATCTTTGACTAGCGAGCATAATTTAAGTGTGTGTTTCCAGCTCGTCAGAATAAAGATAGGCTTAGTGTCCGGTGGCAAATCAATGCCAAAATCAATATTCTTATCAGGTGGCATGTTCGGTAAATCTCAAGGAAACACATACGGAAACTCCCTCACAATTGGATATGACTCAACACTAAGAGTATCAGCACTAACATCTCTGACAAAAGCTAAATATGCCAAACATCCCTTCTCAACCATCTGTTGAGCCTTCAAAAATGAAATCACTCTACTAGGAGTGCAACCAAGAGAACCCTTCCACTCCAACCTCGAAAACTATGATATCGCCAATATGACGGTCTTAGCGTGACAATCCAGAATCACATGGTATGGGGATAACCAATCCATATCCAAGATCGCATCAAAATCCACCATATTTTATAATAGAGAGTCCATGGAGAATGAATAGCGTATATAACATTATAGTTTGTAGCTTGTCAAATTTTATGATATAGAAAAATATAGGTCCACATGGATTGGTTAGTATATTCTTACAAATAAGTCTTGTTTAAATTACTAATTGAGAAAATATTAAGACGAATGGAGTGGTGAATTGATTAACAATCTATAAATAGAGTAGCAGCGAAAATATTTTTTTCTTTCAGAAATATGATTAAAAGAAAATGTTGGGATCCTGACTTTACTTGATATTGCAATTCTAACGTAGGTTCAATTATTATTCAACTTCTATTCTCACAAATATATAGATGTCTCTAGCGGTTAAAATTCACATATTATTACTTAAATCGACTAGTTAATCATTCTTTTTCGATTACACAACTTAACTATCAAAATTAAGCAATATTAAGAGCTAGGAATATATGCTAAAACTAACCTATGCTCTTTTTGGCGATCCTCTTTCAATTAACTCACTTGTTATAACTAATTTATATTAGAATTTCTCTTGCGATTACAATCTTGAATACTATCATAGTTATAACATGCAACAGCTATAACATTTAGACGACAACTTGTTTATACTACAATTAACTGTATTACTTAATTTGCTCTTTCGATTATAAAATTAGTAAAAGTTAATTTATAGAAACTTGAATAGATGTCATGAATCTAGTTAACATCTACTGCTGAAGCAGATGATATATATAAAGTTTCTGGTCAAGAAAGTGTAGTTGAAAAATAATTACTTCTAGTATAACAAAATATCAAGCTTTATCATTTTCCCAGCACGAGAAAACTTACTCCATGGTAAAGTAACTACAACCACAAGAATTGTTCTTTTACATCAAATAAGAAAATAGAAAGAAATATTCAAAGGGAATAATTCTCCCTATCTAAATATTATCAAAAAATAAAATGAGATTAATATTGGATTTTATATTTCAAACTCAAATGAAACTAGCTAGTTCAATAGCTTCACAACAACGTACACACTTAACAAAAGAAGCTAAAAAGGAAAAAATATGGAAAGTAATTAAGTTGGCAATTGGTTACACCAAATTTTTCCTTCTGGAAAGATTACCTCAAGCCAAGGAAATGGTTGCCTTATATAGTTGATAGAGCTCCTGTTTTGAAGTTTTGTTATAATAGATTTACTCACCACTTGCATATTCTACTTGCATTATTGTCTTCCAGTTGCTAAACAATGGGAATAGATGAGTCTAGTTGGAATATTTCTATCTCCACTTGCTGCTCCAACATGCAATTTGCTTATAATTTGTTGTAGTACATGAGTTCTTCTTTTTCTTATATGAGTGCCAGCTCTCTTTCCTGAAATTTCCTTTGCATTTTGATTTCTTTCTCTTTTTTTTTTTTTTTTTTTTTGTAAAAAGATGATATTGTCACGACCCAAATCCCACCATAAGCTCGTGGTGGCACCTAATCTCCGAGACTAGGTAAGCCACTCACTTAACAATATTAAAATAATAAGACATGATATAATAAGACAGAAGGTAATATAAAAGCGGAAATAGAGTTAACATAAGCCAAAAACGGTCGTACTACATACAACTTCCCAAAACTAGACAGTACAGAGTCATGAGCTCTAACTGAATACATAAGGAATATTCAAAGTACAATATTGTTCGAATGTAAAATTAACAGTATCAACATAACAGATGAGACTCCAAGGGACTGCGACAACTTACATCTCTCCCTTGAATCTTCGCGACCAATATAAGCGCTCACTCTCTAGATCTGATGCGCCTCCAATACCTGGATCTGCATAAAAATATGTAGAAGTGTAGTATGAGTACACCATATCGGTACCCAGTAAGTATCAAGACTAACCTCGGAGAAGTAGTGATGAGGTTCAAGTCATATAATACTCACTACTCAAGAAAAACCTATTCAATATATCAAAAACTCAAGGCAGAATATGTAACGAAAAGCAATATCATCAATCTCGTTAGAACATGTGATAACAACTCAACGTAGGAGAGTCCAACTTTGACTACAAATCATCAACTAAAAGTGGAGGCACATAATAGAATGTCAAATTCAACTATCAACTCATAAAAATAAAAGATGATGATTAAGGAAAACATGTATATGATCAAATATCATCCTAGTTTCATCACATGCACATCATCAAGAGGATCACCCCCAAATCATTACATAACATCATCAATAATGCCACTCTTATTTCGTCACATGCGCATATCACCATCCTTATTTCGCCACATGCACATATCACCACCCTTAATTCACCCCTTGCGCACCATAATAATCACAATCGCATGACAAAGACCTCGAAAGGAGCAAGAAACCGAGGACCAAGATAACGAGGGCAACTTGCCCTTCTTCTCAAATCCCATCGCACCCTTCATGGGCGAAACTCTAAGCAGGCTTTCTCACCCTCCATGAATTCCACATCACGAACCTTTCGATCTGCATAAATCTTTTGCCTAGACTATGCTCTATGAAGTCGTTCCTGAATTAATTTTACCTTCTCTAAAGCATCACAAACCAAACTTGTGCCAAATAGCATGGCCTTGCCAAGCTCAAACCAATCAACCAGAGAATGACATCGCCTTCCCTATAGTGCCTCATATAGAGCCATCTAGATACTTGACTGGTAACTCTTGTTGTAAGCAAACTTCGCTAGGGGTAGAAACTGGTCTCACTTACCTCCAAAACCAATAGTGCATGTCCTCAACATATCCTCCAAGATCTGAATGGTCCACTCGGACTGCCCATCCGTCTGAGAATGTAATGCAATACTCAAATCAACTTGCATGCCTATATCATGCTAAACCGCTCTCCAGAAATATGACGTAAACTGTGTTTCGCGATTCCAAATGATAGAAACAGGTACACTATGCAAGCGAACAATCTCCCCGATTTAGATCTTAGCCAACTGATCTGAAGTGTGGGAAGTCATAATAGGATTAAAATGTGCAGACTTGGTCAGTTTGTCCATAATGACCCAAGGTGTGTCAAATCTCCCTTATGTCCTTGTTAAACCTACCACAAAGTCCTTAATGATATGCTTCCACTTGCACTCCGGTATATGAATCTTCTTAAGTAAACTAGCGGGCCTCTGATGCTTATACTTGACCTGCTGACAATTCAAATGCTGAGCAACATACCTAACAATGTCTTTCTTCATCCTCGACCACTAGTAATGCTGCTTTAAATCACGACACATTGTCGTAGCACCCGATGAATGGAATACCACAAACTATGAGCCTCCTCAAGAATCAACCCTCTTAAACCATCCATATTAGAAACACAAATTTAGCCCTAAAGTCGCAATATACCATCATCACCAATAGTCACTTCCTTAGCACCACCTCATAGCACTGTGTCCTTAAGGACAAGAAAGTGGGATCATCATACTGGCGAGCCGTAATGCGCTCAAATAAGGACGATGGAGATACAGCACAATCTAGGACTCTGCTAGGCTACGAGATGTCTAATCTCATGAACATGTTCTCCAAAGCCTGAACATACATAGCCAAAGACCTCTTCCTAGCTGGAATAAATGCTAAACTCCCCATGCTCTTCGCCTTTCTATTTAAGGCGTCTGCTACACATTGTCCTTCCCCGGATGATAAAGAATGATGATATCATACTTTTTCAACATCTCCATCTACCTCTGCTTCCTAAAATTCAAGTCTTTGTGTTTAAATAGATGATGAAGACTCCAATGATCCGTATACACCTCACATGACATGCCATATAAATAATTCCACCAAATCTTGAGTGCATGTACAATAGTTGCTAACTCCAAATTCTGCACAAGATAGTTCTTCTCATGGGGCTTAAATTGACGCAAAGCATAGGCAATTACCCCACTATCTTGCATTAACACACACCTAATTCCAACCCGTGAAGCATCACAGTAGACTGGATATGAACCCAATACCGAAGAAAAGACCATAATTGGAGTTGTAGTCAAGGCAGTCTTAAGCTTCTGAAAGCTCTCCTCTCAGTTGTCCGACCACCTAAATGGAGCACCTTTCTGTGTCAAATTAATCAATAGGGTTGTAATAGATGAAAACCCCTCCATAAAGCGGCGATAATGCCCAGCCAACCCTAGGAAACTCTGAATCTCTATAGTGGTAGAAGGTCTGGTCCAATTCTAAACTGCCTAAATATTCTTCGGATCTACCTTAATCCCCTTATTAGACACTACATGACCCAAGAATGCCATTGGGTCCAACTAGCAGTCATACTTAGAGAATTTGGCATATAGCTTCTTCTCCCTTAAAGTCTGGAGCACGATGCTCAAATGTTGCTCATGCCCTTCCCCATTACGGGGGTACACCAAAATATCATCAATGAACACAATGACAAAAGAACCCTAATAAGGTTGGAACATATTGTTCATCAAGTGCGTGAAAGCTGCGGGGGAATTAGTCAAGCTAAAGACATCACCAAAAACTCATAATGCCCATAACGAGTTCGAAAAGCAGTCTAAGGGAGGCCCGAAGCCCGGATCTTCAACTGATAATACCCTGGCCTCAAATTGATCTTTGAGAAAACCCTGGAACCCTAAAGTTGATTGAACAAGTCATCAATGCGCGACAATGTATACTTGTTCTTGATGTTCACCTTGTTTAACTACCGATAGTCAATACACATTCTCATAGACCTGCCTTTATTCTTAACAGACAACCCTGGTGCACCCCAAGGTGAGACAGTAGGTCTGGTGAAACCTTTATCTAATAATTCTTGCAGTTATTCCTTTAATCTGATAGAGCCATGCGATACTGTGGAACAGAAATAGGCTTAGTGCTCGGTGCCAAATCAATGCCAAAATTAATATCCCTATTGGGAGGCATGCCCTGTAGGTTTGCAGGGGAAACATTTGGAAACTCCCTCACCATGGGGACTAAGCTAACTGTCGGAGTATCAACACTAACATGTCTCACAAAGGCTAAGTACGCCAAACACCCCTTCTCAACTATCCGTTGAGCCTTCAAAAAAGAAACCACTCTGCTATGAATCTACCCCAAAGAACCTCTCCATTCCAACCTCGGCAACCCCGGCATAGCCAACATTATGGTCTAGCGTGAGAATCGAGAATAGCATGATACAAAGATAACCAATCCATACCGAATATCACATCAAAGTCCACTATATTAAGATACAAAAGGTCAATCCTAGTTGCGTAGCCACCAATAGTGACCAAACAAGAATGATAAACACGATTCCACCATAATAAAATCCTGACGGGTGTAGACACATAAATAGGAATATCTAGAGAATCACGAGGCATATCCAAATATAAAGCAAAGTATGATGGCACATATGACTAACTAGAATCCAAATCAAATAAAGCTGAAGCATCTCTATGAGAGACCAGAACAATACGTGTAATGACTGCATCTATCCTACTAGGTAAAACATAATAACGGGTCAGGTATCCCCCTCTAGGATGGCCTTTACTTGCCTGTCCTCCACCTCTAGCTGGTTGTGCAGGTGGAGTAGCATCTAGATCGGGATTATAACTTGAGTACCCTGTTGAGGTCCACCTATCCGATGTCTGGGACAATCTCTCACAATGTGCCTAGTATCACCACACTCGAAACAACCTCTCTGCGGGGGTGGCTGCTGGTACTGAGTCTGTCCCAAACGATTGGAATAACCACTACGGGAAAGTTTCTAGTTCGAAGGTTTGGAAAGTTCATAGTTATGACCAGGAATTAACTTTGACGCTATCGGGATCGTATTATTATTATGGGACTTGGGATAGGTTCAAATTATATCATTTGGAACTTGTGTGAAAAATTTGAATTCATTCCGAGTAGATTAGACGTGGTTCGACATGAGTTTGGGAGTTGGAAGTTTGATTAGTTCATTAAGCTTGAATTAAAGTTTGATTTTTGATTTTGATGTTACTTTGTCTGATTTGAGACCTCGAGTAGGTCCGTGTTATATTTGGGAGTGATCTATGTGATTGGACGGGGTCCCGAGGGTCTTGGGTGTGTTTCGGATGGGTTCCACATCAATTTGGAATAGTTGGCAATTCAGGTCTGGTGTTTTTGCACTTACGAGGTGTTTGTCCGCAAGTGCGAGCCCGTAGAAGCGGGCGTGAGGTAGCATATGCGAGTATGGCTGGGACCAAGGGAGTCCGCAAATGTGGTGGGCATGCGCAGATGAGCGGGCATATGTGCGCTTCTTTTTCATTTTTTGAGATTGGAAGCTCGGATAGGAGCACTTTTTATGTGATTTTTACCCGCTTGAATTGGGTAAGTACTTCTAACTCGGATTTGATTATTATTCTTAATTTCACTTTTAAGTCTGGCTTTTGATTGTTGAAATCTCAGAGAGAAATTTGGGGATTTTGAATATGTCTTTGGAGAGTAAAAAATGGAGATTTAAACCCTAATTTAAAGTCGAATTTGGAAAAGACTTGCATATTTGGACTCGTATTTAAATACGTACTCAGGATTTGTGACTTTGTTCGAGCTCCGAGAAGTGGTCACGAGTTGACATTTTGGTTGAATTTGTACAATTTGATAAATATTGAAGCTTTTTTATTTGAAGTTGATTTCTATACCTGTGTTTGATGGTATTGAGTTATTTTTGACTAGTTTCGAGCTGTTTGGAAGTCGATTCGGGTGGAAAAGGCTTTTTGGAGAATTGATTCACGCTTTTGTGGTAAGTAACTTGCCTAAACTTAGTTTGAGGGTAATTTTCCCGTTGGCTATGATATTTGGGATATATTGAGGGTGACACACGTATTACATGACCGACATATATGCGTACACCGTGGTTATTCTTGATCCAGGTAGACCTTAGGTTATTATGTGCCTTGTTTTGCTATCATGTCCATTATTTCCGTGTTTTCTCTACTTGTATGGCTACTTGAGCTATTATTCATGTTAGAAATTATGTCTAGGCTATGTGCTTATCTGTTGAGACATGATAGGGCTATTCTTGCTATATTTATTTGTTAGCCTTGATTGTAATCATACTCTTAGTCATGATATTAGATCTGCATTTTATATCTCTTTCTCTATGCATTCTTTATATGTTATCTCACATGCTATTGATGCCCTTATATGTGTGACACAGTTTGAGCTGAGTACTGTGAGATGTGAATAGTTGGGACTTGAGTGGTTGATGACAAAACTTGGGCCATAGAGACGATTTGATATTGATTATGAGGTGACGTGTACGCTAAGCCCCACATTAGGCTGAGTGATAATGATTGCTAGGTGACACGTGCACCAAACCCATATTGGGATACATGATTTTGATCATTTACCTAGAATAAACCAATGCTTGGGCAAGGACCTGCCCTTATGGGGTCAAGTAATAACTGTCGGCGCAGGTACACATGTCATATATATGGTTGATGAGGGACTTGTGTCACGCCCCAGTACAGTGTTGGGTGTTGTTGTGTGTGTCATGATTGAAGGGCATTTATTCTAGGTGCTATACATGTGCTGAGATTAGATATACTTGATGATTTAACTACGATATTATTGATTCTAACATGTATACTTGTCATGCAGGTATGGAGTTGTGTTTCTTCCTTCATACTTATTGGTACTCTAGGTCTTTAGTTGATGTGGGACCTGAAAACATAGTTAAATTGATAAAATCATGTTTTGGTGATTCATGTGGAAAATTTATGCCGTAACTATTATTCTTGAAAATCATGTTTATTTTTTCTTATTGTGAAAGGTTGCACTTAATATTATTTGAGCAACTTTTCCTGTTGCCGTTATTATTCAGCTATCATTATTATTGGCTAATGATATTTAAATACTAGACCTTGCCAAGCTCGCACTTCTTTCAGTCCGAGGTTACACTTGTTACTTATTTGCTACATGAGGTCGGTTGTACTCATACTACACTCTGCACTATTTTGGCAGATTCAGGTACTGTCGAGAAAGGTGATTGCTAAAGAGTGGCAACGGTACTAGTTCTCAGAGATTTCAAGGTAGCCGATGTTTTAGTTCGTAGGCCTTGAAGCCCATTTTCTTTGGGTTTATATTACAGTTGTTCTATCTTTCGGACAGTACTATATCTTGAGATCAAACTCTATATTTACATTTTCTGTAGCACTCATGTACTTGTTGATACTAGATCATGGGACAGTTTTCGTTTTGTTATTGCTATTGGCTTCAGTTATTTATGATTATTCCACTGTTGGGACTATTTATTTTTGTTAATTAAGTTTGTTCCTGCTTATTGAATGTTGGCTTTCCTAGCAAGCAGTGTTAGGCGCCGTCACGGCTTTGGTGGAATTTGGGGTCATGACAATCATGTTGTAATTGTTCTTCACAACCAACCAGTCTTCTAACTCCTTCAACAACGTACTTTCTTTCTCTCCTTGTTTGAGGTGGATCAAAAGCAGCTCGTATTACCTGCTCCTAACCTTCTCTAACTTGTATTTGGTTGAGGGAAGCTCATTCTTCAAGACATGGCCCAGTTGTGTCTCCCTGGCTAGCTAGAAAAGCCACAGTAATAGAATCTCTTGGGACGATCTTCTGCAAATCCTCTGGAATTATCACCTTAGCATTTTTTTATCAACGTTGTCATTAAACATGGAAAGTAAAATAATCTAATACTGTTGTTTCTTCTGCATAAGTTAGTTTTTTTTATTAATTATCTTACCAATATTTAGCCACATTCCTTTGTATATTGCAAAAAACAATGTTGCTCTTCTAGCTCGAATTTCATCATGGTTTGGATCTGGAAAAAGACGAGTGTTAATGAAAAATAATAAAGCTCTACCAACACGATATATATTTATTCCTCTAAAGAAATCTAGCTCACTACTCGGTTTATAAATCCAATCCATCCAATAGGGATAAAGGCATCAATATTTCATCGATATTGGAATGGATAAGAATACCAATTGCTGCAGTGTCATCTACTTCGTCAAGTCCACACAAGGTATTAATCACATCGGCAGAGAAGTAAATGATCTTACCTCGTACCCGTGTGCAATTATCAGCGTTGTCAATGTTTGAGTAGATTCTTGAACAATAGCAGGAATGAATTCATCAGGTTGTTGTGCGAATTTGGTCCAATTGTGATGGTAAATAAGCCCTAAAAACTTTCTCACTCTTTTCCCTTCAGTAGGAAAAAAATCCTTTTCTTTCTCTGGAATAAATTTGTGATAAATGTTGTCTCTAAAACAAGTTTTTGCAAGTGGAGAGACAAATTTGGATGAATCATAATTTGCAGTTTTCCTACCTCTTGAACTGTTGGGGTCTCTTCTAGGTCCCATGTGAGAGTTCAAAATTTTTTGGCAATGGGGGATATTGGTGTTGGCTAAGTGCAGAGAAAAGAAAAGAAAAAATCTTTTTTTTCCTGAGATGAGTGAAAAAGAAAATCTACTATGAGAAAGAAGACGAAGAGCATGAAATTTAAGTAGCATTGGAACCACTTTAAATTGGTGAGAAAAAAATACGGTTGTTGCGGAGAAAAGGGAATAAAAAAGAATGGCAAGAATGAGGAATAAATTTGATATGACATATTATGATTGAAAAACCTTGAAATAAGCTTTTATGGTGTGGAAAGAGGAAGGATTGAAATAGAAAGGTTCAGATAAGCGAAAGAAAGAGAGAGAGACAATAATAATTAAAGGGTTTTGACTACTTTGGTAAAGTCTTACAAACTAGAAAACTCTTTATTATTATTATTATTATTATTATTATTATTATTATTATTATTATTATTATTATTATTTAAAAAATTATAAAAGAATTAATTTTGAGATCTTTCTTCACCATTGGGTTTCTTGCCCATTCCAATTGTTGAGCTCGTTTTGACGAGCCCTTATGTAACGACCCGATCAATTATTTTGAGTATTTTAGCTTTGATTCCCTAATTTATTCTCCCTCTATATTATATTGTGGTTACTTGACTTACCGGGGTGGTTGGTTTTGGTTTCGTGTGAGTTTCAAAGTGAAATGGGACACATAGTCCATAAGTTGGAGGTTTAAGTTGTTAGAGTTGACCGTAGTTTGACTTGTGTGAAGATGACTCCGGAATGGAATTTTGACAGTTCCAATAGCTCTGTAAGGTGATTTGGTCTTAGGAGCATTTCCAGATGTTGGTTGGAGGTCCGTAGGTCTTTCAGGTGTAAATTGGCGAAAGTTAGAAGATATTAGAAACGTTTGACCGGGAGTGGACTTTTCGATATCGGGGTCGGTTCCAATTCCGGAAGTTGGTTCCATAATGTTATTTATGGCTTGTGTGCAAAATTTGGTGTCAATCAGAGTTGTTTTAATATGAATCGGCGTCAGTTTCGGAATTCAGAAGTTCATAGTCATAGGCTTGAATTTGGGTTGCGATTCGTAGAAGTTTTGTTGTTTGAGGTGATTTTTGTTCTCGAGTAGGTCCGTTATGTGTTTTGGAACTTGTTGGTATATTCAGACGGGGTCCCGTGGGGCCCCAGGTGTGGTTCGGATCGAATTCGAACCAATATTAGACTTAGCTTCATTACTGAAGTCCCAGGCCTGCTGGTTTCATCGCACCAACGGAAGGTTTGATCGTAGGTGCGGAATCGCGGGTGCGGAAGGTACAGCGCGGAAGCAAAAGGAGAGCCCAGGGCTGCGCTCGCAGGTGCAGACACCTGGGCACAGGTACGCCTCCTCAAGCGCGGCCATTTCCTCTGCAAAAGCGGAACTGGAGTAGGGGCTTTTGACAGGACCGCAGGTGCGGTCTCTTTCTCCGTTGAAGCGGGTTTGCAGGTGCGAGCCATGGTCCACAGAAGCGGAATCTAAGGACTTAAGTGGAGTCCGCACCTGTGATGGTTTTTCCGTAGGTGCGGCATCGTAGAAGCGACCCAAAGGCTGCAGAAGCAAAAGTCGCTGGGCAGAAAAGGGGATTATCGAGGGTTTGATTTCATAATTCATTTTGGGACTTGGAGAGCTTGGTTTTGAGGCGAAATTTTGAGGGTTGTTCAAATGAATTATTGGGGTAAGGATTCTTGACTCGTTTTTTATTAATTCCCATGAATCTACTATTAATTACATCTTCTAATTAGTGTTTTGGAGATTGAAATTGAGGAAAAACTTTAGAACATCTTCTAATTAGTGTTTTGGGGTTTTGAAAGGCAAAATGAGGTCGGATTTCGATAATTCTTGTATGGTTGGACTCGATATCGAATGGGTGTTCGGATTTTAATTTTGGTTGAGTTCCAAAACGTGGGCCTGGGTCGACTTTTTGGGGTGATTTTTCAATTCTTTGCTAAGATTATAACTTCATTATTCAAATTAGTTTCCTATAGTAATATTTATAGTACGAAATTATTTTGACTAGATTCGAGCCGTTCGGAGTCGGAAAATCGAGGGAAAGGCCTTCTAGTTGATTGATTTAGCGTGGTTTGAGGTAAGTGACTTGTCTAACCTTGTGTGGAGGAAATTCCCCTAAGGATTTGGTACTGTTGTAGTGATTGTGAAATGTGAAAATCATGTGCGCCAGGTGACGAGTGCGTACACGGGCAAAATGTGAAATTTCTGGATTCTTGCTATGTAATTTCCTTTCCTTCTTAAATTGAATTACTTAAATATGCTATAGACATCATGTTAAGTCTAATTTTCACATGTCTACTTCTAGTATCTCTTATTTTCAAAGTACCCTATATGTTTAGTTGAATTACATGTTTTTCTTTTATTCCATATTCATTATTTAACTGTTGAACCCTTACTTGAAATTGTTGTTTTTGGAGTATTTTTGCTGTTAAGTTTGGTATTGAGTTGCAAAGGCCGTGGTTTCTATTGAGGCAAAGTGAAAGTTGTGAAATATCATTTTTATTAAGTTGTCATGTTTTGGCATTCGTGTTATTGTTGAGAGGATTATTTGGTGGTTTGCACGAGGTTTCTACCGTGCTGTTGATACTATTTGCACAAGGTTTCTGTCTTGCCATTGTTATTATTGATACGCATGTGGTGGTATAAGGTCTGGGTGTTGAAACGCATGCGGTGAGATAAGGTGGGCTTGATATGCGTGGCTAGTAGGGAAACTACTAGAAGCCATGCGATGTGATAAGGTGGGCTAAAACGCGGGGTGCTATTTCAGGAAAAATGATTTTTAAAGCTAAATGTAAAGGCCCCCGCGGTGATATAAGGAAAGGTTGTGAGTTACTTCTATGATTTGGGCTGCGAGGCGATACCTCGGGAGTGCCCCTGTTGATCTTTTTTCTATTTTTTGTATTTTTTTGGTTTCCTTAACATGTAAAATCCTTGTCTTCCCTTTTTATTGTATTGATTGCCTTGATTACGTGCTATTAACCTTCCATAAATTCTTCATTGTTTCACTTCCGTTTTCATTAGCATTATATCATTATGTCTTCTGTCTTATTTCTTATTATCTCCAGTAGGGCCTTGACCTGACCTCGTCACTACTCTACCGACGTTAGGCTTGGCATTTACTAGATACCGTTGCGGTGTACTCATACTATGCTTCTACACATATTTTGTGCAGATCCAGGTACATCTATCAGTCCTGGTACTAGCGTGCCGAGTTGCTTTTGGAGACTTCAAGGTACACCTGCCCACGTCTGCAGGCCTCGGAGTCCCCTTCTACCTTGTTCTTCCTTGTTTCTTTACAATTTTATAGACAATAATGAATAGGATTGTTCGGTACTGTATCTAGAGCTTGTGACTTATATCTCACAAGGTTTTGGGAATTTTACGTATTGTGTTTATAGTTTTATTTACGATATTGTTGGAGTTTTGAAATTCTAAGCTTTTATTTACTATTTTCGCATATTGTTTAGGCTTACCTAGTCTTAGAGACTAGGTGCCGTCACGATATCCTACGTAGGAAAATTGGGTTCGTGACAAGTTGGTATCAGAGCTCTAGGTTCATAGGTGTTGTGAGTCACAAGTAGGTTTAGTAGAGTCTCGCGGATCGGTACGGAGAAATCTGTACTTATCTTCGAGGGGCTATGGAACTGTTAGGAAGAGCTTCACTTCTTTGATTCCTTATCATGCGAAACTGTTGACTTGGGATTCTAAACTTCGATCTTTCTATTCTCTCACAGATGGTGAGGATATGCACAGCCGGAATCAGATGACCAGACACCCGCGACCCCTGCTAGAGCCGCGAGAGGCCGGAGCCGGGGCCGGGGTAGAGCCTGAGGACGTCCACGTGGTGCATCTCGAGCACCTGCACGAGCTGCTACAGAGGAGCCACCAGTATCTCCAACTGGAGAGCGGGCACCTGAGACGCCTATTACTGCCCCAGCACTTCAGGAGACCCTCACCCAATTTTTGCGCAATGTTCGACACTTTAGCTCAGGCAGGGTTGATTGCACTTGCTCCTGACACATCTCAGGCCAGGAGAGGAGCACAGACTCCCGCCGCTCGTACCCCAAAGTAGCGGGTCTAGGTTGACCAGGTCCCAGAGGTCATGTCAGTGTAGCCGATAACCCCAGTTCAGCCCGAGGTTAGGGCAGTGGTTTCTGAGGGGGAGCAGCTCAGGCTCGAGAGGTACAAGAAGTACCACCCTCCTACTTTCAGCGGCTTGGCTTCAGAGGATGCTTAGGGATTTCTTGAGAAGTGCCACTATATCCTCCATACTATGGGTCTAGTGGAGTTGCTTTCATTACGTTCCAGCTTAAGGGAGCGGCTTATCAGTGGTGGCGAGCATATAAGTTGGGTAGTCTGACTGAGGCATCTTCACTCACTTGGACTTAGTTCTCAGATATGTTCTTGAGGGAGTTTGTTCCCCAGAGTCTCAAAGATGCATGGCGCGCAAAGTTTGAGTAGTTGCGCCAGTGTTTTATGACTGTGTCAAAGTATACAGTTCGGTTTAGTTATTTTGCTAGGCATGCACCAGCCTTGGTTGCTACCGTTAGAGAGCGAGTCTGTCGATTTATTGAGAGGCTCAACCCCAGTATCAGATTTAGCATAGCCTGAGAGTTGGAGATAGACATCGTATACCAGCAGGTAGTGGGGATTGCTAATAGATTTGAGGGTTGTGGACTCGTGAAAGAGAGCAGAGGGAGGCCAAGAGGCCTCGAGATTCTGGCACATATAGTGGTACCTATGCCCCAGTTGCAGCTCGTCATGGTAGGGGCTACGTGAGTCGCCCTGTTCATTTAGCACTTCCATCCTCCAGCATTATTCTGACCACTCCTAGGCCTCAGGCTCCCTATTATGCACCACCATTATCTCGTGCACCTCTTGCACGGAGTGCCTTCAGCGGTCGTCCATCCGATCAGGCCCGAGCTAGCCACAGCAGCCACGTTCTCTGAGAGCTTATTTTGAGTGTTGTGACACTCGTCATATGGTGAGGGGTTGCCCCAGACTCAGGAGGGGTGCACCTCTACTGACTACTCAGGCTCCTCATATTCCATCGGGTCCTCAGGCTTCTTAGTCCATGGTCGTCACATCAGTTGCCACTCCACCACCAACACAGCCAGCTAGAGGTGTAGGTCGAGCAGGTAGAGGTCGCCCTAGAGGGGGAGGCCAGGCCAGATATTATGCTCTTCCTGCTAGGACGGAGGCAGTTGCATCCGACTCAGTCATTACAGGTATTGTTTTGGTCTATTTTAGAAATGCATCAGTCTTATTAGATCCAGGCTCCACTTATTCCTATGTGTCATCTTATTTTGTTGTATTTGGGGGTATCCTGTGATTCTTTGAGTTCTCCTGTCTATGTGTCCAAACCTATGGGAGATTCTATTGATGTTGACCATGTGTATTGGTCGTGCTTAGTTGTTCTTGGTGGTTTTGAGACCAGAGTCGATCTATTGTTGCCCAGTATGGTAGATTTTGATATTATTTTGGGCATGAACTGGTTGTCGCCCTATCATGCTATTCTCGATTGTCATGCCAAGACCGTGACGCTAGTTATTCTAGGATTACCACAGATAGAGTGGAGAGGTTCTTTAGATTATGTTCCTAGTAGGGTTATCTCATTTCTAAGGGCTCAGCGTATAGTAGAGAAGGGGTGTAACACTTATCTAGCTTTTGTGAGGGATGTCAATGTTGATACTCCTACTACTGTGGAGTCAGTTCCGATAGTGAAGGATTATATAGATTGTATTTCCGGCGGATCTTCTAGGCATGCCGCCCGACATGGAGGTCAATTTTGGCATTGATTTATTACTGGGCACTCAGCCTATTTCTATTCCATCCTATCGTATAGCCCCAACAGAGTTGAAAGAGTTAAAGGAGCAGTTGCAAGAGTTGCTTGATAAGGGCTTCATTCGGCCCAGTGTGTCTCCTTGGGGTGCTCTAGTCTTATTTATAAAGAAGAAGGATGGTTCTATGCATATGTGTATTAATTATCGCCAGTTAAACAAGGTTACAGTGAAGAACACGTATTCATTGCCACGTATTAATGACCTATTCGATCAACTACAGTGTGCTAGAGTATTCTCTAAGATTGACTTGCGTTCAGGCTATCATCAGTTGAAGATTCTGGAGCCAGATATCTCGAAGACTGCTTTCAAGACTCGGTATGGTCATTACGAGTTCCTTGTGATATCTTTTGGGCTGACCAACACCCCAGCAGCATTCATGCACTTGATGAACGATGTATGTTAGCCCTATCTTGACTCATTCGTCATTATGTTTATTAACGATATTCTAGTGTACTCTCGGAGCCGGGAGGATCATGAGTAGCACATGAGGACCGTGCTTCAGATCGTTAGAGAAAAGAAGTTATATGCAAAAATTTCAAAGTGTGAATTCTGGCTTGATTTGGTGGCATTTTTAGGTCATGTAGTGTCAAGTGAGGGGATCAAGGTAGATCCAAAGAAGATTGAAGCAGTTCATAGTTGCCCAGACCGTCTTTAGCAATGGAGATTCGTATTTTTCTAAGTTTGGCAGGGTATTACTGTCAATTTGTAGAGGGTTTCTCATCTATTGTGGCACATATAACCAAATTGAGCCAGAAGGGTGTTCCGTTCAGGTGGACCGAGGAGTGTGAGGAGAGCTTTCAAAAGCTCAAGACAACTTTGACTACAGCCCCAGTGTTGGTGTTGCCTTCGGGTTCGGGGTCTTATATTGTGTACTGTGTTGTGTGCGTATTGTTCTTGGCGCGGTGCTGATGCAGGACGATAGGGTGATTGCCTACGCGTCTAGACAGTTGAAGGTGCATGAGAAGAACTATCATGTCCACGACCTCGAGTTAGCAGCCTTTTGTTCATGCCTTGAAGATCTGGCGGCACTATTTGTATGGTGTCCCTTGTGAGGTCGATACTGACCACCAAAGTCTACAGCATTTGTTAAAACTGAAGGATCTTAACTTGCGACAGCGGAGGTGGTTAGAGTTTCTTAAGGACTATGATATCACCATTCTATACCATCCCGAGAAGGCCAATGTGAAGGCCGATGCCTTAAGTCGCAAGGCGGAGAGTTTGGGCAACTTAGCATATCCACAGGTAGCAGAGAGGCCATTAACCTTGGATGTTCAGGCCTTGGCCAACCAGTTTGTTATATTGGATGTTTCTGAGCCGAGCCGAGTTTTGGCTTATGTGGTTTCTCTATCTTCTCTTTATGATCGTATTAGAGAGCGTCAGTATGACGACCCCATCTGCTTTTCCTTAAGGACAAGGTTCAGCACAGTGATGCCAAGGAGATCACTATTGCGGACGACGGTGTACTATTGATGTCGGGCAGGCTATGTGTGCCTAATGTAGATGGCTTGCGTGAGTTGATTCTCTAGGAGGCTCACAGTTCATGGTACTCCATTCATCCAGGCGCCGCGAAGATGTATCAGGACCTGAGGCAGAAGCTAGAGATTCCGGAGTGGAAATGGGAGCAAATTACTATGGATTTTGTTGTTGGGCTCCCACGGACTTAGAGGAAGTTCGATGCGGTTTGGGTGATTGTGGATAGGTTGACCAAGTCAGCTCATTTCATTCCATTGGTGACTACTTATTCTTTAGAGCATTTGGCACAGGTTTATATTCGCGAGATCGTCAGGCTTCATGGCGTGCCAATATCCATCATCTCTGACCGGGGTATGCAGTTTACATCGCGGTTCTAGAGGGACGTACAGCATGAGTTGGGCACGCGGGTGGAGTTGAGTACAATATTTCACCCTCAGATGGACAGACAGTCCGAGCGCACTATTCAGATATTGGAGGATATGCTTCATGCGTGTGTGATGGAGTTTAGGTTTTCTCGGGATCAGTTGTTGCCACTTGCGAAGTTTGCCTACAACAATAACTACCAGTCGAGCATGTAGATGGCCCCGTATATGGTAGGCGGTGCCGGTCTCCGATGGGTTGGTTTGAGCCGGGTGAGGCTAGGCTATTGGGTACAGACTTGGTTCAGGATGCTTTGGAAAAAGGTTAAATTGAATCGGGATTGACTTCGTACAGCCCAATCCAGACAGAAGAGTTATGTGGATCGGAAGGTTCGTGACGTTGCATTCATGGTTGGGGAACGGGTCTTGCTCCGAGATTCTCCCATGAAGGGTGTTATGAGGTTCAGGAAGAAGGGAAGCTGAGCCCTAGGTGTATCGGACTTTTTGAGATTCTTGAGAGGGCTGGAGAGGTGGCCTACAGACTCGCACTACCACCCAGTCTAGTTGCAGTTCATCTAGTGTACCATGTTTCTATGCTCTGGAAGTATCACAGTGATCCGTCTCATGTGTTGGATTTCAGCTCAGTCCAGTTGAACAAGGATTTATCTTATATTGAGGAGCCGGTGGCCATTTTGGACAGGCAGGTTCGAAGTTGAGGTCAAAGAGTATTCCTTCAGTAAAGGTTCAGTGGTGGTGTCATCCAGTCGAGAAGGCGACTTGGGAGACCGAGCATGATATGTGTAGCCCTTATCCTCATCTTTTCACCACTTCAGGTATGTCTCTATACTCATTCGAGGATGAACGTTTTGTTTTAAGAGGGGGAGGATGTAACGACCCAGCCGGTCATTTTGAGTATTTTAGCCCCGATCCCCTAATTTATGCTCCTTCTATGTTATATTATGATTACGTGACTTGCCGGGGTGGTTGGTTTTGGTTTCGGGTGAGTTTCGAAGTGAAATGGGATACATAGTCCTTAAGTTGGAGGTTTAAGTTGTTAGACTTGACCGTAGTTTGATTTGCGCGAAGATGACTTTGGAATGGATATTTGACGATTCCAATAGCTTTGTAGGGTATTTTGGTCTTAGGAGCGTGTCCGGATGTTGGTTTGGAAGTCTGTAGGTCGTTCCGGCGTTAATTGGCAAAAGTTGAAAAGTTGGAAGATTTTGGAAAGTTTGACGGGAAGTGAACTTTTTGATATCGGGGTCGGATTCTGATTTCGGAAGTTGGAATAGGTCCATAATATCATTTTTGACTTGTGTACAAAATTTAGTATCAATCGGAGTTGTTTTGATATGAATTAGCATCAGTTTCGGAATTCGGAAGTTCTTAGTTCATAGGCTTGAATTTGGGTTGCAATTCGTAGAATTTGTGTTGTTTGAGGTGATTTGTGGCCTCGAGAAAGTCCATTATGTGTTTTAGAACTTGTTGGTATATTCGGGCGGGGTCCCGGGGGCCCGCATATGGTTTGGATCGAATTCGGACCAATTTTGGACTTACCTTCATTGCTGAAGTCCCAGGCCTGCTGGTTTCATCGCACCAGCGGATGGTTTGACCGCAGGTGCGGAATCATGGTTGCGGAAGGTGAAGCGCAGAAGCGAAAGGAGAGCCCAAGGCTGCTATTTCCTCTGCAGAAGCGGAACTGGATGAGGGGCTTTGGGCAGGACGGCAAGTGCAGTCTCTTTCTTCGCTGAAGCGGGCTCGCAGGTGTGAGCCATGGTCCGGAGAAGCAGAATCTGAGGACTTAAGTGGAGTCCACACCTACGATGGTTTTTTCGCAGGTGCGGCATCGCAGAAGCGACCCAAATGCCGCAAAAGCGAAAGTCACTGGGCAGAAAAGGGGATTTTCGAGGGTTTGATTTCATAATTCATTTTTGGACTTTGAGAGCTTGGTTTGAGGCGAAATTTCAAGAGTTGTTCAAAGAAATTTTTGGGGTAAGGATTCTTGACTCGTTTGATTAATTCCCATGAATCTACTGTTAATTACATCTTATAATTAGTGTTTTGGATCTTGAAATTAGGGAAAAAGTGTAGAAGTTCTTAGAGTAAGTTTTTGGGGTTTTGAAAGGCAAAATGAGGTTGGATTTGGATAATTCTTATATTGTTGGGCTCGATATCGAATGGGTGTTCGGATTTAATAATTTTAGTCAGGTTCTGAGACGCGGGCCCGGGTCGACTTTTTGGGGCGATTTTTCAATTTTCTAAGATCATAATTTCATTATTTAAATTAGTTTCCTATACTTATATTTAAGGTAAGTGACTTGTCTAACCTTGTGTGGGGGAAATTTCCCTTAGGATTTGGTATTGTTGAGATGACTGTGAAATGTGAAACCCGTGTGTGCCAAGTGACGAGTGCATACACGGGCTAAATGTGAAATTTCCGGATTTTTGCTATGTAATTTCCTTTCATTCTTTAATTGAGTTACTTATATATGTTATAGACATCATGTTAAGTCTAATTTTCACATGTCTACTTGTTGTATCTCTTATTTGCAAATTGCCCTATATGTTTAGTAGAATTACATGTTTTTCTTTTATCCATATTTCATCATTTAACTGTTGAATCATTGCTTGAAATTGCCGTTCTTGGAGTATTTTGCTATTGAGTTTGGTATTGAGTTACAAAGGCCGTGGTTTCTATTGAGGCAAAGTGTAAGTTGTGAAATATCGCTTTTATTAAGTTATTATGTTATGGCATTCGTGTTATTTTTGAGAGGATTATTTGGTGGTTTGCACGAGGTTTCTGCCGTGCTATTGATACTATTTGCACGAGGTTTCTATCGTGCCATTGTTATTATTGATATGCATGTGGTGGTATAAGGTCTGGGTGTTGAAACGCATGCGGTGAGATAAGGTGGGCTTGATACGTGTGGCTAGTAGGAAAACTACTAGAAGCCATGCGGTGTGATAAGGTGGGATAAAATGCGGGGTGCTATTTCGGGAAAAATAATTTTTAAAGATAAATGTAAAGGCCCCCGCGGTGATATAAGAAAATATTGTGAGTTACTTCTATGATTTGGGCTGCGAGGCGATACCTCGGGAGTGCCCCTGTTGATCTTTTTTCTATTTTCTGTATTTTTTTGGTTGTTGTTTCCTTAACATGTAAAATCCTTATATTCCTTTCATATTGTATTGATTACCTTGATTATGTGTTATTAACCTTCCATAAATTCTTTATTATTTCACTTCCTTTGTCATTATCATTATATTATTATGTCTTCTGTCTTATTTCTTATTATCTCTAGCAGGGCCTTGACCTGACCTCGTCATTATTCAATCGAGGTTAGGCTTGGCACTTACTGGGTACCTTTGCGGTGTACTCATACTATACTTCTGCACATGTTTTGTGCAGATCCAGGTACATCTTATCAGTCCCGGTACTAGTGTGTTGGGTTGCTTTTGGAGACTTCAAGGTACACCTACCCCCGTCCGCAGGCCTCGGAATCTCCTTCTACCATGTTCTTCCTTGTTTCTTTATAATTTTATAGACAGTGATGTATAGGATTGTTCGGTACTGCATCTAGAGCTTGTGACTTATATCTCACCAGGTTTTGAGAATTTTACGTATTGGGTTTACAGTTTTATTTACGATATTGTTGGAGTTTTGAAATTCTAAGCTTTTATTTACTATTTCCGCATGTTGTTTAGGCTTACCTAGTCTTAGAGACTAGGTGCCGCCACGACATCCTACGGAGGAAAATTGGGATGGTGACAACTTAATTCTTGTATTTTCCTTATTTTCTTATTGAATATTTGTTTTTGTTCTTTTTTTTTATTTTTTACAATTACATACATACTCTATTTATATACATATTATATTGTTATTACATTATATATTTGCTCATACATTATTTTACTTATATATATCTATTTTTTTTTTAGAGAGATAGATTAGTTCTAAGTTTAACGTCTTCAGCTAGACGAATTACCTGCTTCTGGATTACTGGATGAAAGTGACAGTCTTGCTTTTCATAATCTCTACCCAACTATATTTCAATCGGTGCCCATTTACTCTGAACTTGTCACCATCATTGACATGTTGGATTTCAAATACCCCATATGGAGTAACTTTAGTGACAATATATGGACCTGTCCATTTACATTTGAACTTACCTTGGAAAAGCTTCAAGCAATTATTATACAAAAGAACCTTGTCACCTTCTTTGAAATTCTTGTGCTTGATCATCTTGTCATGCAATGTTTTTACTTTTTCCTTGTATAAAAGAGCAATGTTGTATGAGCTCAGGCGAAATTCTTCAACTTCATTTACCTGCAATATCGATATTTTCCAATATTTGTTAGATTACAATTAAGAGAGTTAATCCCCAAATGCTTTGTGCTCTAACTCAACAGGAAAATGGCAAGATTTTCCAAAGATGAGTCTATGGAGAGGTTCCCATATGTGTTTCAAATGCAATCCTATAGGCCCAAAGTGCATCATCTAATTTCAAGGAGCAATCTTTTCTCAAAGCTCCCACAATTTTTTCCAGAATTCTTTTAAGTTACCTGTTGGATACCTAAACTTTCCCATTTGACTGCGAATGGTATGGTGTGACTATTTTGTGTGTGACCCCATATTTGGATAACAAGGTTGCAAATTATCTATTCATGTAGTGTGAACCTTGATTACTAATGATTACTCGCGGGGTTTAGAATCTAGTAAAAATATTCTTTTTAATAAACTGACACACAACCTTGGCTTCATTTGTCCTTGTGGATATTGCTTCAATCCATTTTGATACATAATCTATGGCCACTAATATATACTGGCATGAATTAGATGAAGGAAATGGACTCATAAATCTATACCTCATACATAAAAAAATTTATAAACAAGTATAGAGTTGAGAGGCATTTCATTTTTAGAGATGTTACCCATCCTTGGTATTGATCACTCGATGACATATATGTCCGTGCATCTTTGAACAAGGTGGGACAATAAAATCTTGTTTCTAGCACTTTAGTTGATGTTCTGGTTAGTCAATTGTGACCTCTAACTGCTCCATTGTGGCAATGGTACAAGATATATTTTATTTTTTGATTCTGGAATGCCTCTTTCACGATCTCATCTGCATAATATTTAAATAAGTAAGGATCATCCCGAAAAATAATGTCTTACCTCTCCCTGGGTAAGAATAGTCACAAAGAATCTATTTTCCAACCAAATAGTTAGCTAAATCAGCAAACCAAGTGTTTTGACCAACAACTACTTTTATTGAAAAAATGTGGTCATCGAGGAACTCTTCTTGAATTGTTACTGTTTCATTTGGTGGCTTCTCTAACCAAGAGAGATGATCAACAACTTGATTTTCTGAATCTTTCTTGTCATTGATTTTCAAGTCAAACTTTTGAAGAAGAAGTGTTCGCCTTAAGAGTCTTGGTTTTGCATCTTTCTTGACAAGGAGGTATTTTAGTGCTGAGTGATCTATAATGAATATTACCTTTGACTCAATGAGACAATCTCTTAATTTTTCAAAAGAAAATACCAAAGCTAACAATTCTTTTTTGGTTGTGGCGTAATTAACTTGGCTTCATTAAGCGTACGACTGGCTTAGTAAATAGGATGAAAGATTTTATATTTGCTTTCGCCAAGAATTGCCCCAACTGCTACATCACTAGCGTCGCACTTTAATTCAAATGGTTGACTCCAATCTAGAGTCACAACAATTGGAGAATTTACCAATTATTTCTTGATTTCTTCAAATGCTTGCAAGCAACTATTAATGAATCAAACTTTACATCCTTACCCAACATATTAGTTAATGGTTTGGTGATTTTTGAGAAGTCGTTAATGAGTCTTCAGTAAAACCCTGCATGGCCTAGAAAACTTATAATTCTTTTAACTGTGGTTGGAGACGATAATTTTGTAATTACCTCAACCTTTGTTTTATCAACTTCAATATCGTCTGATGTAATTTTGTGTTGAAGAACGATACCTTCTTTCACCATAAAATGACATTTTTCTCAATTTAACACCAAATTTATTTCTTCACGTCTTCTCAACACTAATGTGAGATGGTGAAGTGTCACAATCCAAAACGATGAACCGGTCGTGATGGCACCTAATGCACTTGCTAGACAAGCTGAACATAACAATAACGAATCATAATAATAGAAAATGACGAAATAACACAAGTCTAAATCTCCCAAAACTGGTAAATACAGAGTCATGAGCTCTAAAACAGAAATACAAGTCTGAAATGCCAAATAACAATACTGCCTGACTGAAAGACCACAATACAAAAAGAAAATGCCAAGAATGCGGTCGAGATGCATCTCTATCTCATCTCTCCAAGATAAGTTAGCAACAAGCCTCAGTTACTGGTGGCTCGGTCCAACACCTGGATCTGCACAGTTAAATGCAGAGTATAGTATAAGTATAATTGAGCGCATGTACTCGGCAAGTGTCATAACTAACCTCAGCGAGGTGTAGAAGAAAGAATTATAAATGATACTTGCTAATCACCCGTATAGTTCATAAATCTACTAAGTACCGAACAATATTATAATCAATTCATGAACCACAGATTAAACCACCTTGGTTCACATGATGACTTAACATACTCTGCTCAGTCAAAATCCAACACATAAAGAAGATATGCAAACAAATTAGGTTAACAACCAAGGAAGTTATAAGTAAAGATGAAATGCAATAACCAAATCAAACACTGGCAAGTTTTTCCTCAGAATTTCAATAAGTGAACCAAACCATTGATCAGCTTCTTGAAATTCCGTGTACATCATCAAGAAGAAATCTGAGAGGGTGACCCTAGGGGGATGGATCCATATTCATACGCTGCACGGCATAGTCACGTGCCATAAATATCAACTGCACGATGTAGTCACATGCTCAATATTATAATCTGCGTGGCGTGGTCACGTGCTACTAGTCAAATCCATATCACACAGGAAGCAAATATACAAGAATACATGTATATGATAAATAAATATTAAATTTCATACTCCTGGACTGGTATAAGTGACATGCTAAGGTGTATGCAAATGCAAAGTGCACTATCATAGCTCAAGTCAAGCAATTGCATCACGAAAGTAGAAATTATTAGGTTCAATTAGGAGATTAACCTCTAAGTAACCTCAAACATTGCTCAAATAGCTCACATCTTGGGTTCAAATATAAGAACCACCACAGCATGAAGCTTAGCAATCAATCCAAGGCATATCACTAACTAAACATTACCCCAAGCATGAATACTATCCTGGTGCATCCACATGGGATCAATCCCACACATGTGCGCCACCCATAGCACGTAGCTATCACAAATAACTTAGGCAACTAGTGCTTCATCAAAGCTTAGGTAAGATACTTACCTCAAGCAAGTCAAATCAATCCTCTAATACGCCTTTCCCGCGTGAATCAACCTCCGAACGACTCAAATCTAGCCAAATTAACTTAATAATATCAAGAATTCATAGGAAAAATTCCAAATGATAAAGCTAAAATCTTGAATTAATTATGCAAAGTCAACCCAAAAAGTCAACCCCGAGGTCGCTCCCCGAGATCTGACAAAACTCGCAAATTCCGAACACCCATTCCGATATGAGTCCAAATATATATGTTTTATCCAATTCCAATCTCAAATCGACCCTCAAATCATGAATTCTCACTCTCAAAAATCATAGTCCAAAATCCTCCAAATTCCACCTTAAATTCATATAAATTAGGTGTAACAATCTATGGATAATCGATATCTAACACCAAAATCAAATAAGAATTACTTATCCCTTTAATTGTGATGAAAAACCCTCCAAATATTGCCTCCAACCGAGCTCCACAACTCCAAAAATGATAAAATGACCAAACCCTTCGATATTAATATTCTGCCCTGTAAATCCGCATTTGCTGTCCATAGTGTGGCATTTGTGATACCGCACTTGCGGAAATCAATCGCAGATGCGGAAGCTACTTAACCTCTCAACCAGCCGCTTATACGGACACCAAGCCGCATATACGGACACCAAGCCGCATATGGGGAAGCTCCTACGCACCTGCGCCTATACACCTGTGCTCCATAGTCTGCATCTGCGGACTCAGCCTTTCCAGCCAAGCACCGCATCTGCGGCCACCCTGACCATTTTACAGTCACGCACCTGTGGCCAGCCAAGTCCAAAATGATCCGAAACCAATCCAAAACACAACTGAGCCCCTCGTGACCCCGTTCCAAACACACCAACCAATTCCGAAACATAACTTAGACCTACTGGAGGCCTCAACTGACATAAAACAACATCAAAACTATTAATCGCACCTAAATTCAAGCCTGAGGAACTAATCCAAATTTTCAAATTCAAAACTAATACGGAACATGCCTAAACAACTCGGAATAACCTCAAATTTGGCATACAAGTCCCAAATAACATAATGGACCTATTCCAACTCTCGGAACGAAAATCCGAACCCGATATCATCAAACTCAATTAAACCTATCAACCTTCTAAACTTTCAGCTTTTCAACTTTCGCCAATTCAAGCCAAAATGACCTAGGGACCTCCAAATCCAAATCTAGACATATGCTCCCATACGAACGCTATTGGAACCATCAAAACACCATTCCGGAGTCGTCTACACAAAATTTAAAATCCGGTCAATTTTTGCAACTTAAACATCTAACCTTGGGGCTAAGTGTCCTAATTAGATCCAAAACTTCTCCGACCAAACCAACCACCTCGACAAGTCTGATAATAACAAATACACATATGTAAAGCATCAAATAAGGGAAATGTGACTAAAACACTTAAAACGACCGGCCAGGTCGTTACATTCTCCCCTCTTAAATAAATGTTCGTCCTCGAGCGAGTCTAGAATCATACCTGGAGTCTAAAAAGGTGAGGATATCTCCTTCTCATCTCTTGCTCGTTCTCCTAGGTAGCCTCCTCGACTGGATGACCTCTCCAATGAAACTTCAAAGATACTATATTCTTCAACCTCAACTTTTAAACCCATCGGTCCAAAATGGTCACTAGCTCCACATCATAAGTCAAACCTTCATCCAAATGCACCGTACTGAAGTCCAAAACTTGTGACGGATCCCCATAATACTTTCGGAGCACAGAAACATGAAACACTGGATGAACTCCTGATAGACTAGGTGGAAAGGCAAGTTTGTAGGCCACCTCTCCAACTCTCTCAAGAACCTCAAAGGATTAATATACCTAGGGCTCAACTTGCCCTTCTTCCCGAACCCCATCACACCCTTCATGGGTGAAACTCTGAGTAGCACCTTCTCACCCACCGTATATGCCACATCATGAGCCTTCCTTTCTGCATAACTCTTCTACCTGGACTGTGCTGTACAAAATCGCTCTTGAATCAACTTCACCTTCTCCAAAGCACCACGAACCAAATCAGTGACCAAAATTCTAACATCCCTAGGCTCAAATCAACCAATCGGAGAATGACATCGCCTACCATATAAAGCCTCATAAAGAGCCATCTAGATATTCAACTAATAGTTGTTGATATAGGTGAAATCTACTAGTGGTAGAAATTGATCCCATCATCCTCCGAAACTAATTACACAGGCTTGTAACATGTCCTCCAAAATCTGAATAGTGTGCTCAGACTGCCCATCTGTCTGGGGATGAAATGGCATACTCAACTCGATATGTGTGCCCAACTCACGTTACACTGCTCTCCAAAAATGCGATGTAAACTGCGTGAATCGATTCGAGATAATTGACATGAGCACACCATGAAGGCGAACAATCTCCCGAATATAAATCCGAGCCAGTTGCTTTGAAGAGTATGTAGTCATAACTGGAATGAAATGTGCGGACTTTGTTAGTCTGTCCACAATGACCTACACTGCATCGAATCTCCTCAAGGTCTGTGGAAGCCCAACTACAAAATGGATAGTAATACGCTCCCACTTCTACTCTGGAATATCAAGCCTCTGAAGCAAACCATCCAGCCTCTAATTTTTGTACTTCACCTACTGAGAGTTCAAACACCGAGAAACATACTCAAAAGTATCCTTCTTCATCCTCCATTACGAATAGTGCTGCCTCAAATCATGGTACATCTTTACAGCCCCTAGATGAATAGAATATTGCGAACTATGGGTCTCCTCAAGAATCAACTCTCGCAACCCATCCAAATTTAGGACACAGATCTGACCCTATAGCCACAATACCCCATCATCTCCAATAGTAACTTCCTTGGCATCACGATCAACTCTTGCGACCCATCCACATTTGAAATACAAATCCGACCCTGAAGCCTCAACACCCCATTATCGCCAATAGTAACTTCCTTAGCATCACCATGATGCCAAGGAAGTTACTATTGGCGATGATGGGGTGTTGAGGCTTCAGGGTCGAATTTGTGTTTCGAATGTGGATGGGTCGTGAGAGTTGATTTTAGAGGAGGCAATAGTTCGGGGTACACCATTCACCTAGGTTCCGCGAAGATGTACCAGGATTTGATGCAGCACTATTAGTTGTAGAGGACGAAGAAGGATATTTGTTGAGTATGTTGCTTGGTGTTTTAACTGTCAACAGGTACGAGCACCAGAGACCGGGTGGTTTACTTCAGAGGCTAGATATTTCAGAGTAGAATGGTAGCGTATCACTATGGATTTTGTAGGCTTCCATGGACTTTGAGGAGGTTTGATGCAGTGTGGGTTATTGTGATAGACTTACCAAGTTTACACAATTCATTCCAGTCATGTTAACCTATTCTTCAGAGCAGCTGGCTCGAATTTGTCTTCGTGAGATTGTTCGCCTTCATGGTGTGCTAGTGTCTACTATCTTGGATTGAGGCACACAGTTTACCTTGCATTTTTGGAGAGCACTGCAGTAAGAGTTAGGCACATAGGTCAAGCTGAGTGCATCATTTCATAGTAGACGGACGGGTAGTCAGAGCGTACTATTCAGATATTGGAAGATATGTTACGAGCCTGTGTCATAGATTACGGGGGATCATGGGATCCGTTTCTACTGTTAACAGAGTTAGCCTACAACAACAACAGTCAGTCGAGTACCCAGATGGCTTCGTATGAGGCCTTACATGGGAGGATGTCGTTCTTCGATTAGTTGGTTTGAGCATGGAGAGGCTAGAATTTTTGTCACTGATTTGGACCGTGATGCTTTGGAGAAAGTGAAGTTGATTCAGGAGCAGTTTTGTATAGCACGGTCCAGGTAGAAGAGTTATGCA
>MCJB01019314.1:108117-129921 GCA_002018475.1 Nicotiana obtusifolia | reverse complement strand
TATGGCCAATGGTCTGGTGGCGTCCTCCTCCTCGTCTCCCTCATGATCCGAGCCCTGAACAGTATTGGCATCTTCCTCGGAGTGGACCGGACTACCCGGAGCAATCCCGAGCATCTCCTTTGATGCTCCCGAAAGATCATCACGCAAGTGCTGACGCTCATCATCAAAAATGCCGGCTCGGCTCATCAGCAGGTTGAGAGCATTGTACACATATCGGTTGAAGTTCTCCTCTCGCTCCGCCCTGGTTGCCGGAGTTATTTTTGAAGCAGGCTCCATGACTGATGTGATGTCCATGAGCCCTGGTGGAGCCTCTACGACCTCATCATGTCCCCGGTACTCAGGGACTCCTAGAAACCGCATGTATTGGGTTAAGAAGTTGCCAAAATATAGCCTCCGTATCTGGCGCCCAAATTGTGTACGAGCCATCTCCCTGAGCATAATGTCAGCGACATTGATTGGTCGGCCCGTCATGAGGGAGAAGATTAAGCAAACTCTGGCCCTTGTACAGTCACTGCTGTGGTCGGCAGGCATCAGCCTAGCCTGCACAAAGTTCTGCCAAACCTTGGCAGCTTTGTTAAAGTCAGCACAGACCATGGAGAGGTGAATGTTGCCTTGCTTCCTGTTCCATTTGGCGTTGGAATCAACGCCACATAGCATATGCCGAATAAGCTGATAAGGAGGGCAGCGGATTAATTGTTGCAATCGTTGAGGGTCAGCATTAGCAACTCCCAAGTACCGGCATAAATCTTCCCTTCCTAAGGGCACCTTCGTACCTCGGACATAAGATCTGGATCGATGGAGGTCCCAGTTAGCATATAACTCCTGAACTGCACTGAGGTTTGCCGGTCCTGGGCATTCAAGAAACCTCTCCATTCTCGATAGGCGGAGGCGAGCAAGCATATCTGGAAATCTCCTTTCCAATAGAGTAGTGTTGATGCCCATCTCCGAGACATAGCGTCCCATGGGCACAAAATTCTGGTACCAGGTAGCTGCATTATCATCGGTCAAATCAAGTCGAGGTCGGGGCCTGGTAGAGATCTGCTGTGAGCCCTCGTCGACTTGTTTTCCTTTTGCTGGGCGAGAAGATCCTTCGCCTTGTTTTCTTTTCTTTGGTGCTTGTGCAGTAGTTGATGCCTTGCCAGGTGCTTTGCCTTTGTTTCCATCTCGTGCCATCGCTACCTGCAATTCGACAAGCAGAAGAATGAGAAGCATGTATGAAAGGACCCCACACTTAAAAGTTGACGTACACAAATAAGTGGGTGTCAAAGGTAACGATGAAAGCTCGGACCTTTAGAGGGATACAAAGATGGAGGAATACTATAATATGAATACCAAGGCCGTGGACTGTAGTTAAACTCACGACCTTGGCCCGCAATATGAATTCATCACCCCAAATGACCCCATTTACGTTGAAATGCATAGATAAGTAGTTCCGACTACTCAGACTTTATCGGACTTATGAAAATATCATTCAAGCATTTAAGCAAATACTTGGTGTGCACAAAATTAGTTCTTTATGCTCAACAATGGTGGAGTGTACCCACCTTCCCGAATTTTGGACGAAGTAGAGGGACTATTGGTTTACTACTCCGATACAATCAATACCAACCAAATCGCTCAGCTTTAAACCCATTAAAACATGAATGTGTAAAACAAAAGTGAATGGGAAGAAGAAGAAGAAGGAGCGAAGGGGTTGTGGGGAGATTGGGAGTATGTAGTTCTTAATTATAATCAGGAAAAACAAAGAAGAAGAAGAAGAAATCATACCTGATGTGTTTATGAAGAATGACAAACTAGATGTCTGTTGAAGAGGAAGAAGAACCACGAGAAGCAGAGAGATTTTTGTTTGTTTTTGTGTTCAGTTCGTGAGTGAAGTGAGGAATCGGGTGGATGTGGGATGATAAAAGGGTTATTTAGTTAGGGGAAATGGGTTATGGGTCGGGTTAATTGGTTTGGGTCGAAATTAAAAAGAGAAGAAGTGACTTACCTGGACACCCTCCAGCCCGGCGCTAGGCGCCCATCAGGGGGCTGGGAATTTGAAGAACACTGCCTGGGGCGCCACAGGCAGCGCTGGGCGCTGGCTTGGGCCCCGCAGGCAGACTGTTTTCGCTCCTCTTTTTTTTTTTTTTTTTTTTTTTTTGTATCACTTATTACAATATGACCTATACTATTTTTATACATCAAGCTAATCTAAAAATTAAAACAAGAAGTTAACTAGAAACAACATTAACATTGGGTTGCCTCCCAACAAGCGCCTAATTTAACGTCGCGGCACGACGCAATTTTTCGGACTCATTCCTCTGTAAATGTGATTTTAGTTTCCCGAGTGACCACTCCTCCCCAATAATGCTTCACCCGTTGTCCATTCACCAAGAACTTTCTTTCACTGTTAAAAGCTCTTAATTCAATTGCTCCGTAGGGCGTAACTCGCACTACTTCAAATGGCCCTGACCATCTTGATTTAAGCTTTCCGGGAAACAACCGCAATCTTGAATTGAATAACAATACTTGCTGGCCTGGTTTGAAATAGCGTGGTTGAATATGCTTGTCATGCCATCTCTTTGTCTTTTCTTTGTATAGCTTGGCATTCTCATATGCGTTCAGCCGGAACTCCTCTAATTCATTAAGTTGGAATAATCTCTTTTCACCCGCAACTTTGAGGTCCATGTTCAGTTTCTTTATGGCCCAATATGCTTTATGTTCTAACTCTACCGGGAGGTGGCAAGCTTTTCCATAAACTAATTTGTACGGCGATGTTCCTATTGGAGTTTTAAAAGCTGTACGGTAGGCCCATAGAGTGTCATCCAGCTTTGTTGCCCAATCTTTTCGATTCACGCTCACTGTTTTCTCCAAAATTTGCTTTATTTCTCTGTTTGACACTTCTGCTTGACCACTTGTTTGGGGGTGATAAGCTGTAGCAACCTTGTGACGTACCCCATATTTTGCCAAAAGATTATTAAGCAGCCGGTTGCAAAAGTGTGTACCTTCATCACTGATCAATGCTCTTGGAGTCCCGAATCTGGAAAATATGTTTTTCTTGACAAAGGCGGCGACTACCATGGCATCATTTGTAGGCAATGCAATTGCCTCTACCCATTTGGATACATAGTCAACGGCGAGCAATATGTATTTGTTCCCTCTAGACGGTGGAAACGGGCCCATGAAATCTATCCCCCAAACATCAAAGAGTTCAACTTCAAGAATGTTGTTGAGGGGCATCTCGTGCTTCTTTGTGATCGTCCCCGTTCTTTGACATTGATCGCATTTTTGACAAACTCATGTGCATCTTTGAACAAGGTAGGCCAGAATAGCCCGGATTGTAGAACCTTGGCTGCTGTACGGTTGCCCCCGTGATGGCCTCCATATGGTGAGGCGTGACAATCATGCAAAATGGAATTAACCTCTTCATCCGGAATACACCTCCTCATCAACTGATTGGCACATTGTTTGAACAAATACGGTTCATCCCAATAATAGAACTTAACATTGTGTAGGAACCGTTTGCGGGCTTCGCTTTTGAAATCTGGGGGTAGTACTCCGCTTACCAAATAATTGACAAAATCTGCATACCACGGAGGAGAATTATGACGGATTGCAAAAAGTTGTTCGTCGGGGAAGAATTCCTTTATCTGTCCATCTTCTTTCAAGTGTGCATGATTTTCTAACCGAGAGAGATGGTTTGCCACTTGATTTTCAGTTCCCTTCCGGTCTCTAATTTCTACGTCAAATTCCTGCAACAATAGTACCCAGCGCATTAATCGAGCTTTAGATTCTTTCTTAGTGAATAGATACCTGATTGCTGCATGGTCAGTGTGGACTATGACTTTTGCTCCTACTAAGTACGCCCTGAACTTTTCGAATGCCCAAACTACTGCTAGCAACTCCTTTTCGGTGGTGGTATAGTTTTGTTGTGCCCAAACTACTGCATGGTCGTTGTAGTATAGTGGTGAGTATTCCCGCCTGTCACGCGGGTGACCCGGGTTCGATCCCCGGCAACGGCGCCAAAAACTTGTTGCTTCCTTACGCACACGCAAGTATACGTGATCGACAAGTAATATAAGACAATGAGTCCGGATTATCGTACCCAAGGGACTTAAGTTAACTACTTTAGAACAACTAATATCGTTATTTTATCAAGCAACGATCAAGTTGAATTTATAGTTTATGCTAAATTTTAACTCGAAATTAAATCTAAGAATTATAATGAACAAGTATGTGTTTGGATATCAATAAAACAAATATTCCAGGGTTGTGATTCTATTGCCAATCCTATTGCGTTCTAATTGATTTTATTGTTCATATAGTTAATGTAAGATTGCTAATTAATCGATAATGATACTCATAGCCTTCTTCCGAAGTACTATTCGCCTATTCTTAACAAGATTAATGCCTATATTCCTATGGAATTAATCTATTAAGAATGCATGAAGAACACGATTTATATAATTAAGCATGGTGATTAAGTATATTCCTATCTTAATCGCGAATTCGCTCTTTTTAACAAAGTTAAGAACATGCTTTCTTCAATTCTTATTCTAATCTAGACTTAGTTTTCTCAAACATTGCATGGATAATTGATATAACTTAATTGATGGCCAAACAATTAAGAAATTAAGCATATAATTGAAGAAACAATCTTAGCCACATTAACTGTTAAAACAAATCCATCAAGTTAGAAACACAATATTCATGGCTAATCACAACCCCAGAATAAGGGGTGATTAGCCACTCATGTTCAACAAAATCAAATAACTAAGGAAGAAAAACTAAAATAGAGATACTAGTTTTGCTTGATGAATTGAGAATTTCTTGATGTTGTTGATGTTCCTAGCTCCCTTTTGCTCCAAAATCATGTTGTGTCCCTCCTAGATGTGTTTAGGGATGTTTATATAAGAGTTGGGAAGGTTTTGGGGCGGTTTAGGGTCTTCTAGATCGAAAAGGAGACAATTTCCGACATTGGTCCCCTGGGGGGCTGGGCGCTGTCCAGGGGACTGGAGGCAGTGTCCTTTCCCTTTGTTTCTGTCTCCAGCGCCACAGGCAGCGCTGGGCGTTGGCCTGTGGCCTGGTTTCCTCCTTTGTTCGTTTCTTCTCGTTTTAGCTTGTTTCTTCCCCGATTTCGTCCCTGATTGCTTTTAAGTCATTCCTACACATAAAAACACATTATATTAACATGAATCAATATGATTAACATCCAAATCCACACAAACAAGAGCTAAATATAGGATAAATTATACATCAATTAGTACTTTTTCTACCAATTATCACTAACGCGTGATGGTTGTGCGATCCCCGAATTACGTGTTATGTGATTAGTATTAAGGTGTCGCACATGCTAGGTGACGAGCGTGTGGGTGTGCACCGTAAGAATGACTTGGTCGATTCCATGGAGTTGTACAGTTGAATAATCTTGTTATTACCCGTATTTTCACAATGTGTTAAAGCAATTGAGCTGCTAGCCATGTTAGAAATCTTGCTTAGGTTGCGTGTTGGTACTATTGGGACCCACAGACGTCGTGTTATATATTGAACTATTCGCTTAACTTTCCATTTTATACTTAGTCATATCTATTATTTGCATATCATATCTCAGTCTCTGTTATCCTTTATTGATACATCATATCATCATTGTTTTTGGGCTAATTATCATGTTTCTTGTGAGCCCGAGAGACTGGAGAGATTAATGACTGAGTGAGGGTGAGGGGTCTATTATGAGTGATATTCAAGGAATCGGGCTGCACGCCACAACAGGCTTATTTGATTCATGCCAAGATTTGGCTTATTATAGTGGTTGGGCTGGATCGGTCCCTCCGGAGTTTGCACATCCACAGTGGGCGCAACTGCTAGTGATTTATTTGCATTTGGACTGGATCTGCTTTGATTTTATTTGCATTTGGGCTAGATCTGCTGTGTTCTGTGTTGAGTTTTATTGCAAAACCTAAAAGCATGTCTAAATTCTTGTACGTTACTAGTAGATTATGAATTTGTGATATACCACTGTCATGTTTTTCTGTAACTTTCCGTACTGTTAATGCTGTGTGTAGGCTGTAACACTCGGACCCGTCACTATTTTCAGTCCAAAGGTTAGATTTGTTACTTATTGAATTTGTTGAACTCACGCTACATCTTGCACCTCGTGTACAGATCCAGGTGTTTCCGGTCACGGCAGTTGCTGATTCACAGAGTTCAGACATTCAGATATCATTGAGGTAGCTGCTTTGGCATCCGCAGGCCTTGACTCCCCTCCCCTATCTTTCAGTTTATTTATTGAGTTCTACTTTTTGGACAGTGTACCAGACTATGTCGTTATGTATATGCTCATGTACTCAGTGATACCCCGGTTTTGGGAAAACTTATGTCTTGAGTTATAACATTCAATCCCGTTTTATGAAGTTTTTATTTATTTAAAACTGTTTTAGTATATTTCAAATTTGGAGGTGCTGGAAATGTCTGAGTAGTCGACTTGCCTAGTATCATGATAAGCGCCATCACGACAGGTTACATAGGTTTCGCAAGTCCTGAGCAGGTTTAGTAGAGTCCCACGGATCGGTACGGAGACATCTATACTTATCTTCAAGAGGCTGCTGAACTGTAATGACCCGACTGGTCATTTCGAGCACTTGCACTTCGCTCGGTAGTTTGAGGGCATGATTAGCTCCGTATTATGTATTATGACTTATGTAAATCGTCGGTTTTGGTTTTCAGGTTATACAAAATCGATTTGGAAGAATGAATTTCATGATTTAAGCTTTAAGTTAGAAGAGTTGACCAAGTTTGGCTTTTGTGAATTTGATCCCGAAACGAAGTTATGAGGGCTCCGTTAGGTTCGGATGGTGATTTTGGACTTGGGCATATGCCCGGATTTGCATTTGGATATTTCTAGAAGGATTCGGCGCTAATTGGCGAAAATTAAAAATTTGAAGGTTTGGAAAGTTCATAAGTTTGACCGGGATTGACTTTGTGCATATCGGATTTAGATTGTGGTTCCAGGAATTAAAATAGCTTCATTATATTATTTGGGACTTGTGTGCAAAATTTGAGGTCATTCCGAGTTGATTTGATATATTTTGGCACGAGTTTTAGAAGTTGAAAGTTCAAGAGTTCATTAAGTTTGATTTGAGGTGCGATTCGTCGTTTCGATGTTGTAATGTGTGATCTGAGGCCTTGAGTAGGTCCGTGTAATGTTATGGGACTTGCTGGTATATTCGGACGGGGTCCTGAGGGGCTCGGGTGAGTTTGGGACGAGATTCGGATCATTTCGTCGCATATTAAATTTTTTCTAAGCTGCTAGTTCTGGTGTTGAGCACCTGCGACTGGTTTTGCATAAGTGTGATGGCCGCAGACGTGAGCCCAGGAGCGTAGAAGCGAGAATGCACTACTTTGCAGGAGGCTACAAATGCGGAGGAATTTGCGCAGAAGCGCAACCGCAGATGCGGTTCTAAGCATCACAGAAGCGACCACTGGAGGGTCGAGGCTGTCTCTCAAATGCAAGCCTTTTTCGCAAAAGCAAAGGTCGCAGATGCGACCACTTGTCCGCAAATGCGGAATTTGCTGGGTAGAAAATATATATCGAGGTTTTGGGTTCTTTATCATATTTTGAGATGTGGGACTCGGATTGAGGCGACTTTTTAAGCAATTTTCATCACAAGGATTGGGGTAAGTGTTCTACACTCGATTTTGATTATATTTGTGACGACCCGGCCAGTCGTCTCATGATATACCGCTCCGTTTCCCCCCATTTCTGCTTCATTATGCTACGTTATCCGTTTTAATTGTGATCGAGTTGAGTAGTTTGCGTTCGGAGTGGATTTGGTAAGAAATGAGACACCTAATCTCTTTTAAGAAGGTTTAAGTTGAAAAAGTCAACCGGATGTTGACTTATGAGTTAGAGGGCTCGGATGTGAGTTCCGATGGTTCGGTTAGCTTCGGGAGGTGATTTATGACTTAGGAGTGTGATAGAAATTGGTTTTGGAGGTCCGGTGTAGAATTAGGCTTGAATTGGTGGAGTTAGTATTTTGGCGATTTCCGGTTATTAGGCGAGATTTTGATCCGAGGGTCAGAATGGAATTCCGAGAGTTGCTATAGCTTCGTATGAAGATTTCGGTATTTTCAGGACCATTTAGGGTCGGATTTGAGAACTTTGGATATGTACGAACTCGTTGGAAGATAAGGAACCCGTTGATGTGAAATTTCTGAGCTTCGAGAAGTGGGCCCGGGGCTCGGGTTTTGCTAATTTCGGAATTTTTGGTATTTTTCGATTGTTTTTGCTTGGGATTTGTTCCCTCAGCATATTGTGACGTATTCGTTCTGATTTTGGATAGATTCGACGCGCGTGGAGGCCAATTCGAGGGGCAAGGGCGTCGCGGGCTAGGGATTTAGCCGGTTCGAGGTGAGTAGTGATTGTAAATGATGTTCTGAAGGTTTGAAACCCTGGATTGTACATCGTAGTGCTATATTGAGGTGAGCCACGCGTTCGATGATGAGCGTGGGGTCATTTACTACTGGGGATTGTGACTTGGTCCGTCCCAATTGATGATTTTTACCGCGTATTTGACTTAAACTTATTTGTTATCATCATGATTTGGGCTGATTGCCATATTTGGGCTTCGTGCCAATTATTTGAAACCTTCGAGGTTTTTTATCACTGTTTCCTCATTATTTTGACTTATTACTTGAACTCAGTCATGCTGTTTTCCACTGTTTTACAACTCAGCCACTTTTACTCAGTTTGAGACTTAAATAATATTTTAATGATGTTTTTGGGCTGAGAACTACTATTTTACTATGCCCGAGGGGTTTGTGATGATTTTCTGACTGAGTGCGGCCGAGGGCCAGATGTGAGGATATACTGAGTGATATAAGGCCGAGGGCCTGAGATACTTTATATGCCACGAGGTGGCTTGTGACTGATATGAGGCCGAGGGCCTGAGATACTTTATAAACTCCATGAGGTAGCCTGACTGATATGAGTCCGAGGGCCTAGATTTGATGCCACGAGGTGGCTTGATATTATGCTTGGGCCGTAAGGGGCCCCTCTTGGAGTCTGTACACCCCTAGTGAGCGCGGGTACCCATTGTGATGTGAGATATAGCCCGAGGGGCTGACACTGTTCCATGTGATAGCCCGAGGGGTTGGTATTGTTCTGAGATTTGAGCCCGAGGGGCTGGTACTGTTCTGCGATATTGCCCGAGGGGCGGAATTGTTGATAAGGAGATTTTACTTGATTTCTCACTGATTTACTGTTTTCAAATGATGTTTTATTGCTTCCTTATAGAATGCCTTGTGCTTTACGTGCTTTCTTACTTTCAGTCGTTATTTATATTGATTATTCACTAGGTCGGAGTACTCACATTACTCCCTGCACCATGTGTGCAAATTCAGGAATTGTTGGTTCCGCTCCGGAGTGCCGACTCCTCCCGTCCAGGCGGTGATTCAGAGACTACGAGGTAGCTGTTAGCATCCGCAGCCCCGTATCTCCCTTATCTTATCGTTTTCATGTTTTTCAAACAGTTGTGCCAGATATTGTATTTAGTAGATTTGTATCAGGATCCATAGTTGCTCATGACTTGTGACACCCCGGTTTGGGCTGTGTCGGGATGGTTTCTATTATGGTAAGCTATATTTCCGTGAATGATTGCTATTAAATCATGTTTATATTGTTTTCATGTTAATTAACTACTTAAAATGAGATTTTGGTTAAATTGGCTGGCCTTGTCTTCAGGAGAGGCGCCATCACGACCGGGTTCGGGGTTAGGGTCGTGACAATATTTCACGAATCTATTTTGGTTTTTGGTAAATGGATTGTGAATTTTAATAGAAAATTAGGGGTTTTTGTGCAAAGTTTCATAGAGTGAATTTTCGAGTTTTGAACATCGATTCGAAGTCGGATTTGAGTGAAACTAATATGGTTGGACTCGTAATTGAATGGGTTGTCGGATTTTGTGAGTTTTGTCGGGTTTCGAGGTGCGGGCACGGCTTTTGACTTTTGGGTTGATTTTGGGCTTTTGATTAAAGATTCGACCTTTATCGATTGGGTTATTTTCCTTTTGCATTAATTGATGTATTTGAGTTGCTTTTGGCTAGTTTGAGCCGTTCGGAGGTCGGTACGCGCGGGATGACATATTTGGAGCATCGTTTGGCTTGCCCGGCATTGGATTTAGCTTGTTCAAGGTAAGTAACTTTTCTAAACTTGGTGCTGAGGGTATGAAATCCCGAATTACGTGTTATACGTTTGGCGTTGAGGTGACACACATGCTAGGTGATAGGCGTGTGGGCGTGCACCGTGTGAATTGTGACTTTTTATTTCTGTGGTACTGTGTAGTTACCTGATCTTATCTACAACCATGAAATATCTACGTACTAGGGCTTTGAGCTGTGATTCATATTAGAAACGATATCTAGGACACATGCTTATTCTGTTAGGACCCACCGAGGTCATTTCTGCTATTGAGTTATTTGCTTACATTTTAATTACATACTCAGTCATACGCATTCATTTGCATATCATATCTCAGTCTTTGTCACCATTTATTGATACATCACATCATAATTTTTGGGCTGATTTTCATGACATTGTGAGCCTGAGAGACTGGAGAGATTGATGACTGAGCGATGGCCGAGGGCCTGATTGTGAGGGTATTGATTTATGATGGGAGCAGGCTGCACGCCGTAGCAGATGTTATTGATTCATGCCATGATTGGGTTATTATAACGCTTGGGCTGAAGGAGTCTTGCCGGAGTCTATACACACCCTCGGTGAACACAGGTACTTATAGAGTGCGAGTGCCGAGTGCTGAGTGTGAGTGCCGAGCGATTGGGAGGACTGTGTGACTGTGAGGACTTAGTGACTGTGAGGACTGAGTGACTGGGACGACTGAGTGCATTGATACTCAAAGAGTATGCATATGGTTTTATCAGTGAGTTGCATCGCATTTGACATGCACACTTGACATACAGGCGTAGTGATGCATTTTCGTCATGTTGTATGGTATCATGTCATTCATAACTTCTCATATATATTGACATGTAGGCATAGAAATGTATTTTCCTTGCGCCATTTGATAATGAAACATCTTGTCTATTGTTGAAAAGTGTTGGGAAAAATCACATTTTTACAAACCTACTCATATTTTGGTGGTTTCGGTAAAAGAATTTAGGCTTTCACTGATATACTTAAAAAGCATGCCTATTTTTCCGGAACTGTGAACTAGTTGAGCATCTTATATCTGAGTATATTTCCTGTACCATTATTATTATTATTATTATTATTATTATTTTGTTATGAACTGTTGTTGGCTGCTAGTGTTGGACTCCGACCTCTGTTTCAGCTCGTCACTACTTTTAACCTAAGTTTAGGTTTGTTACCTATTGAGTACATGTGATCGGTTGTACTCATACTACACTTCTGCACCTTGCGTGCAGATCCGAATGCTGACGTTCCTGTGTATGACGGTAGCTAGCATTGAAAACGTAGCTGCATTCCAGTTACAACTGCCTCTTGTTCATGGTAGCGCTAGACCTTTGAAAATCTATTTATGTATATTCGGAGTTGATGATGTATTTATTTCATTCTAGCTTTGTAAACTCTAAATCTTAGAAGCTCATGATTTGTACTACCAGTCATTGGGAAATTCTTTGTATAATAGTTCAGTTGTATTATCATTTCTTCTCTTAATAAATATCATTTGAACTTGTTTATTGTTAGTTGGCTTACCTAACGGGTTGGTTAGGTGCCATCATGACTTGTTGGATTTTGGGTCGTGACAAATTGGTAGCTGAGCTCTAGGTTCATAGGCTCTACAAGTCATGAGCAAGTGTCTAGTAGAGTTTTGCGGATCGGTATGATGACCTTCATACTTATCTTCGAGAGGCTGCATGGCATTTAGGATAAACTTCCCATCTTTCTTTCATTATCATGCGGCATTTATTCAGATTGAAACATAACTCTTTGAATTCCCTCCACGCATTTGTGTGCGCATGTGAGCACTCGATATCAGCTGTACATCGACGACTTGTATTCCAAGGATGAGGTGCGAGATGTGATTTTGGCGTGCTGATGATAGGCCAGTTTGGAGGACTTGTGGCCGGGTTCCGACTGTAGCTTGAGCACGTGGATTGCGGTTGTGTGAGCACATGCTTTTGGACTTATATGTCTGATAGCGTCCCTATGAGTAGAATTTGTGACTCGATGAGTGGTTGGATGGCTATATGATGAGTATGATGTGACTGCGAGATGTATTCAGATGGTTTGAATATGATGAAAAGAGTTTGCTTAAGATGTAAAAAGGACTATTGGGTGCTAGATTGCTGTCTTGATGTGACTTATAGTCTCGAGTCGAGTGTGTTGAAAGATTTTTCATGTTTTCTAATTGTGGAACGAAGTAGATTTTCATGTCTTATGGTGAGTTCAGACTTAGGAAGATTATGTGATGGCGTGGTAATCACGGCTGCGAAAGGGTATATCAAGATGCCAAATTGAGGCTAAGCAGGTGGGTTATCTCCTGCAGAGTAATCTACGGAGGTGTGATCCTTATAATGTTGTGTGGAGAGTTTCATTTCTACCAGCGAGGTATATGTGTTGATATTTGAGTTTGAATTTGGTTGAGAAAGTTGACCTGATTGTCACATGGATGTATGCGAGCTTAGTAGATGATTTGAGGTACTATATGGTTTGTGTTATGTGAAATTATGAAGGATTTAGTTGAATCTCCTTGCGGTATTATGGTAGTAATAGATTATGGGTGTTGAGAGTTATCGAGTGTTTTGATATATGGCTTTGAGCCAAGTGGGGGAGTCTTCTATCACCGATTTGATTGCGTGGTTATGTGTTGTACTAGTTTTGGTTTAAGGCATACGTGTGAATCGATTATGACTTGCAGAGATTGAGATCGAGGATGATTCGAGTAAAGGAATTTTTGGATACCGGTTATGTTACACTTCATGGGTATATGGAAATCATGGAATGAGTTGAGTTGTTATTCGTGACAGATGTAGTGTGCACGGTGTATGAATTTGCTTGGTTGCATTAAGGCAAGGTTACTTCTTTGGGGTGTTGTGCTAATTGAGTATAGGCAGTTCGGCTCGTTTGGGCGGTGCAAATGAGATTTGAGCAGAATGAATGACTCTCGAGAAGGTTTTAATGGATTCAAGATTAATCTATAGCAATTGAAATTTTTTGGCAGATTTGTATATGGCTAGAATATGAGATTTAAGTTGGATGGTGTCGAGACTTGTAGCATTTTCTATATCATTATGGATTTTACATTTCGGTAACAGGAAGGTGAAGGAAACAACTTTAGACTCATAGAAGGTCTCTTTAGAATGGGTATCTCGGTTGCGGTACTTTTCGGGGTACTTAAGAGGAAATTCAACAGCTTATGGGCCTTAGGGCGATGTGGTTCTATGTTAGGATTTGTGGGGTTAGTTTTGGTTAAGGATCGTGGTGTTCTAGCAAGGAGGAGTATTAACTTGAAGGAAATTAAGAAGAAACTCGGAGAAAATAGGACAACCTGGCAGTAGGTTCGATCAGTATGGTAGTGGTATGCCTTTTGGTTCTTACGCGTGGTGAGTCTCTACAGGTGTTTCATGGCAATGCTCTTGGGTTTTGACGACTTGTGGGGCTTGGTTGAGTTAGATGGATTCGGTTCTGATAGCTTGGTTATGTGCAAATGGATTCCAAAGAGTTCTCAACGGTTTCTACCACGGTTCGAGGTGTATATTTCCTACCGGCGTGAGGGGCATGTTGCGTATTCTGATTTTCTCCTGAATGGGATCAAATGGAAGATTTTTGACTGATTAGTACTGTGTTGGACTTGGAGTTGATTATGCGATTATTGTACTTTTCATATGATGACATGATAGATGCGGTGTGTTGTGTGGGGGATGAGATTTGCATGTGCAAGGTCACAGTTTGAATTTGGAGGGAAGGTCATGAATTTTGGACAGCATGGACAGTTTCAGATATTTAGATGAATGTTATAACTACTTGGTAATGGTGCGCATTTAAGAAGGTGCACTGTATGTTGACTTATGAATGCTTCATTAGTAATGCGGTACTCGCCTGTTGATTGACTGCTGATATTCAAATTTTTACTATATGGAACAAAAGAATTTTAGAAGTATTCCTCATGGGATGATCGTGCATGAGAGATGTGTTAGACATTAGGCGGTAGAGATGGGATCAGATATGGTGATTCGTGTGTCTATGGATTTGGAGACCGCGAATTCTCAGAAGCAGATTGTTTCATGGTTATGGACTATGAAAATGTGGATATAACTAGCCAGATGATAGTATGTGTAATGGTTAGGTCATTGTGGACCTTCGGAGGGTTATTTATCTATTTGTGGATGACAAGAGTTGATTTGGGGCCCCTTTGGTAGACCTAATGAGGATGTGTATTCTACACCAGGTCAGATTGGTTGACTCCGTACTGTTATTGTCGAGGGATGTGCCGTTCAGTAGAGTTGAGCTTATTCGTGTTATGATATGATCTATGTGTTACTCTTCTATGCTATGAGGGGTTGTGATTTGTTGGTTATAAGCACACATGGTGCGGTTATGTTTGGGTCTCCTTGGTTATGGTCATACACTTCGTATATTTGATGTCGAATTGCGTGTAGTTGTTGATATTGACCGTGGTGGCTTGAGGTATTTGATATGGACCCGTGTTTGGATGAGGTCACGCATTGTAGCTGGGATATGTCAGGATATGATCCTTTGTGTTAGTTTCGTGTGTCTTGGTTCTACTATGTATGATGGGTTTGTAGCATTGCAGTTGTGGTGATACTTGTTGAACTTGCGGAATGGTTCTCTCGTTTGAGTCATTTTCCATGATTGAGTACATTCGAGTTGTTGCTTATTGGTGCATGGATTGCGTGAATTGTGGCTTTAGATTGTATTGATGTGGCATGTCACTAGAGTGGTTGTGTGATGAGATGAGGTCGTTGGACCTAGGATGGATATTATCGGATTTGATTATAGCATGTATGGAGGAATAATATCAGAAGTCGGCTTAGGATTTGGCTTAAGTTCTTGTCAGACGAGAGGGAGCTCCAAGATTTGTTGATCTGATAAGGTAGTTATGAGTTTTTGTTGTTTCTTTCATCACCGGCAATGTACTAAGGTTTTTAACGAGGTTTTATTTGATATGAGGTTTATTACCGGTACCGAGCTTGTTTTGAGCAGTTATTGTGGTCAAAGATTATTGCTACCAATACGCGAGTTATGCGGTATATCATGTGATTACAACTTGGGTTATGGTTATAGCTTGATACAGCTTGTTCAGACATATAGAATGTGTAGATATGAGATTTGGGTCTTATAGGAAATTCCGAATGTTGGAAATTGGATTCTGTGGTTTATGGGCTACGGTTGAAGTACTGATCTTTAGTTATGTTGTGTTTTTGAGCCTATATGGAATAGTGTGACGTGGGATCACCCTCGGGTATGTGCATGGTAAGTTTACACGGCAGTTTGATGGCTTTGGAGCAACTTTTGGCACGTTCGAGAACGAAGGTATGTTTAAGTGTGGGAGGATGTAATGACCCGACCGGTCGTTTTGAGCATTTGCACCTCGCTCGATAGTTTGAGGGCATGAGTAGCTCTGTATGATGCATTATGACTTGTGTGAATTGTCGGTTTTGGTTTTCAGGTTATTCAGAATCGATTTGGAAGAATGAATTTCATGATTTGAGCTTTAAGTTGGAGGAGTTGACCAAGTTTGACTATTGTGAATTTGACCCCGCAACGAAGTTTTGAGGGCTCCGTTAGGTCTGAATGGTGATTTTGGACTTCGGCGTATGCCCGGATTTGCATTTGGATATTTCTAGAAGGATTCAACGCTAATTGGCGAAAGTTGGAAATTTGAAGATTTGAAAAGTTCATAAGTTTGACTGGGAGTTGACTTTGTGGAAATCGGATTCGGATTGTGGTTCTGGGAAGTGAATAGCTTCTTATGTTATTTGGGACTTGTGTGCAAAATTTGAGTTCATTTCGAGTTGGTTTGATATGTTTCAACACGAGTTTTGGAAGTTGAAAGTTCAAGAGTTCATTAAGTTCGATTTGAGATGCGATTCGTCGTTGCAATGTTGTTATGTGTGATTTGAGGCCTCGAGTAGGTCCGTGTTATGTTATAGGACTTGTTGGTATATTCAAACGGGGTCCCGAGGGGATCGGGTGAGTTTCGGACGAGGTTCAGATTATTTCGTCGCATATTGAATTTTTGCTAAGCTGCTGGTTCTGGTGTTCTGCAATTGCGACTGGTTTTGCACAGGTGCGACGGTCGCAGAAGCGAGCCCAGGTGCGCAAAAGAGAGAATGCACTGCTGGACAGGAGTCCGCAAATGTGGAGGAATTTGCGCAGATGCGCGACCGTAGATGCGGTTCTGAGCATCGCAAAAGCGGCCACTAGAGGGCCGAGGCTGTCTCGCAAATGCGAGCCTTTTTCTGCGAAAGCGAAGGTCGCAAATGCGACCACTTGTCCCCAAATGCGAAATTTGCTGGACAGAACTATGTATCGAGGTTTTGGGTTCTGTTATCATATTTTGAGTTGTTGGAATCGGATTGAGGCGACTTTTGAAGCAATTTCCATCACAAGGATTGGGTAAGTGTTCTACACTCAGTTTTGATAATATTTCACGAATCTATCTTCGTTTTTGGTAATTGGATTGTGAATTTTAACGAGAAAATTAGGGGTTTTTGTCCAAAGTTTTATAGAGTGAATTTTCGAGTTTTGAACATCGATTCTGATCCGGATTTGAGTGAAACTAGTATGGTTGGACTCGTAATTGAATGGATTGCCGAATTTTGTGAGTTTTGTCGGGTTTTAAGGTGCGGACCTGGGGTTTGACTTTTGGATTGATTTTGGGATTTTGATTAAAGATTCGAGTCTTATTGATTGTGTTTGTTTCCTTTTTGCATTAATTGATGTATTTGAGTTGCTTTGGCTAGTTTCGAGCCGTTCGGAGGTCGGTACGCGCGGGATGGCATATTTGGAGCATCGCTTGGCTTGCCCGGCATTAGATTTAGCTTGTTCAAGGTAAGTAAATCTTCTAGACTTGGTGCTGAGGGTATGAAATCCCGAATTATGTATTATGTGTTTGGTGTTGAGGTGACGCACATGCTAAGTGACATGCGTGTGAGTGTGCACTGTATGAATTGTCTCTCTGTTATTTCTGTGGTACTGTGTAGTTACCTGATCTTATATGTGATCATAAAATCTCTACGTACTAGAGCTTTGAGCTGTGATTCATGTTGGACCATGTTTAGGCCACATGCTTATTCTGTTGGGACCCACCGAGGTCATTTTTGTTGTTGAGTTATTTGCTTACATTGCAATTACATACTCAGTCATATGCATTCATTTGCATATCATATCTCAGTCTCTGTCACCATTTATTGATACATCACATCATAATTTTTGGGCTGATTTTCATGACATTGTGAGCCCCAGAGACTAGAGAGATTGATGACTGAGCGATGGCCGATGACCTGATTATGAGGATATTGATTTATTATGGGAGCGGGCTGCACTGCCACAACAGATGTTATTGATTCATGCCATGATTGGTTTATTGTAGCGCTTGGGCAGAAGGAGCCCCCGGTGAGCGCAGGTACCTACTGAGTGCAAGTGTCGAGTGTGAGTGCCGAGCGATTGGGAAGACTGAGTGACTGGGAAGACTGAGTGAATTGATACTCTGAGAGTATGCATATGGTATTATCACTGAGTTGCATCGCATTTGACATGCACACTTGACATAGAGGCGTAGAGATGCATTCTCCTTATGCTGTACAGTATCACGTCATTCATGACTTCTCATATACACTGACATGTTGCCGTAGAGATGTATTTTCCTCGCGCCATTTAATAATGAAACATCTTGTCTATTATTGAAAGGTTTTGGGAGAAATCACAGTTTTACAAACCTACTCATATTTTGGTGGTTTCGGTAAAAGAATTTGGGTTTTCACTGATATACTTGAAAAACATGCCTATTTTTCCGGAACTGTGAACTAGTTGAGCATCTTATATTTGAGTATGTTTCCATTATTATTATTATTATTATTATTATTATTATTATTATTATTATTATTATTATTATTATTATTATTATTATTATTATTATTATTATTATTATTTTGTTATGAATTGTTGTTGGTTGCTGCTGTTGGACTCCGACCGCTGTTCCTGCTCGTCACTATTATCAACCTAAGGTTAGATTTGTTACTTATTGAGTACACGGGGTCGGTTGTACTCATACTACACTTCTGCACCTTGCGTGCAGATTTGGATTCTGAAGTTGCTGTGTATGACGGCAGCTAGCATTGAAGACGTACCTGCGTTCCAGTTACAACTGCCTCTTGTTCATGGTAACCCTAGACCTATGAAAATCTAATTATGTATATTCGGAATTGATGATATATTTATTTCATTCTAGCTTTGTAAACTCTAAATCTTAGAAGCTCATGATTCGTACTACTAGTCATTGGAAAATTCTTTGTATAATAGTTCAGTTGTATTATCATTTCTTCTCTTAATAAATATCATTTGAATTGGTTTATTGTTAGTTGGCTTACCTAACGGGTTGGGTTAGGTGCCATCATGACTAGTCGGATTTTGAGTCAGACACGAACCCTTAGGAAACTTCACATTTTTGTATTCTTGTCATGCGGATTTGTTGATTCCGAGAACTACACTTCTATTATTCTATTCTCTCACAGATGGTGCGGACACGTGCTTCCGAACAGGACAGACTGCCACCATTACCACCTGCTAGGGCCACGAGAAGCCGGGGTCGTGGTAGGGTCCGTATTAGGGCATAAGTGTAGCTCGTACAACAGCTAGAGCAGCACCTGCAGATCTACTTGTTGCCCCAGCTCAGAAGCAAGGTCTAGATGTGGTTGAGCCAGTGGGGCCAGCTTAGACACCAACTGTGTCCATTATGATTCCAGGCCTTCAGTAGGCTTTGACTCAGATATTGACTGTGTGTACTAGCCTTGCTTAGGCGGTTTCTGTTCAGACCGTGCTAGCCACTTCTCAGGCCGGGGGAGGTACTCAGACTCCTGCCGCCTGTACTCCATAATAGGTGATGCAGGGACATCAGATCTTGGGGGTACTACCAGCTCAGCCAGTTACAGTTGCTCAAGCCCAGGTGGGTCCCCTTATGACTGATGATGAGCAGAGGAGACTAGAGAGATTTGGGAGGCTCCAGCCTCCATCATTCAGTGGGGCCGAGTTAGAGGATGCCAAGGACTTCTTGGATAGGTTCCAACAGATTCTTCGCACGACGGGAATTCTGGAGACTAGTGGGATCTCATTCACTACTTTTCAGTTTACTAGGGCTGCCTTTAGATGGTGGGAGGACTATGAGAGGCGCAAACCAGTCAGTGTAGCACCACTTACATGGCATGACTTCTCCATTCTCTTCTTGGAGAAGTTTGTGCCACAGACCTGCAGGGAGGAACTTCGCAGGGAGGAGCTTCGCAGGCAGTTCAAGCAGCTACGTCAGGATGGCATATTTGTGACCCAGTATGAAATGAGGATTTTAGAGTTGGCTCGTCACGCAATTTGGTTGTTCCTACTGAGAGGGAGAGGATTAGGAGGTTCATTGATGGCCTTTACTATCAGTACCATTTTGTTATGACTCGGGATAGTGTATCAAGTGTTACGTTCGATGAGGTTGTTGATATTGCTCAGTGGCTAGAGATGGTTCGTAGCCAGGAGTGTGAGGAGAGGGTGGCCAAGAGGCCTCGTGGTTTGGGTGGTTTCAGTGGTATTCCTTCTGGGGGACAATCCTACCACAGTAGGGGTCGTCCTTATAGGCCCGCTCATATGGCTCGTTCAGTTCATCATGGTGCATCATATAGCCATGGTTCGTACGATGCTAGACCGGGTCAATCATCTCTCAGTGCTCTCCCAACTCAGAGTTCATCTCGTGCACCTTCAGTTTAGGGTTCATCTACACCAGGTTCCTCTAGTAGTTATTCCGGTTCTCAAGGTCCGCCTCAGTATTTGCCACCATTTTCCGAGAGGGGATGTATCGAGTGTGGAGAGTTGGGTCATGTGAAGAAGTTTTGTCCCCGTCTTAAGGAAGGTCCAATTCAGCAGATGAGTCCAGCCACGACTTCAGCACTAGTTACTTCACCACCCGCCCAGCCAGCTCAAGGTGGGGCTCAGGCAGCTAGGAGTCGCCCAAGAGGGGGAGGTCGATCAGGTGGCGGTCACGCTCGATTCTATGCTATCCCTGCCAGGCCAGATGCCGTTGCTTCAAACACAGTGATCACATGTATTGTCCCGGTATGCCACAGGGATGCTTCTATATTATTTGACCTTGGTTCCACTTATTCGTATGTATCATCGTATTTTTCTCATTATCTGGATATGCCCCGTGAGTCCTTAGTTTCATCTGTTCATGTATCTACACCAATGGGTGATACTATTGTTGTGGACCGTGTATATCGGTCTTGTGTAGTGACTATTGAGGGATTAGAGACTAGAGTTGATATCTTATTGCTTAGTATGGTTGACTTCGACATGATCTTGGGTATGGATTGGTTGTCTCCATGTCATGCTATTCTGGATTGTCACGCTAAGACCGTGACGTTGGCGATGCCGGGGTATCCAAGGATCGAGTGGAGAGGTTCTCTAGATTACGTTCCCAGCAGGGTGATTTCTTATTTGAAGGCCCAACGGATGGTTTGGAAGGGGTATCTATCTTATTAGGCCTTTGTGAGGGATGGTGGTGCTGATACTCCTACTATTGATTCTGTTCCGGTGGTGCGATACTTTCCGAATGTGTTTCCTGCAGACCTGCCGGGCATGCCGCTCGATAGGGATATTGACTTGGTGCTGGGTAGTCAACACATTTCTATTCCTCCGTATCGAATGGCACCGGCTGAGTTGAAGGGCTTGAAAACAACTTCATGAACTTCTTGATAAGGGGTTTATTAGGCCTAGTGTGTCGCCTTGGGGTGCACTGGTTCTGTTGTGAATAAGAAGGATGGTAATATGCAAATGTGCATCGACTATAGGTAGTTGAACAAAGTTAAAATCAAGAACAAGTATCCTTTGTCGCGCATTGATGATCTATTTGACCAGCTTCAGGGAGCGAGGGTGTTCTCTATGATTGATTTGAGGTCTGGATATCACCAGTTGAAGATTCGGGACTTGGATATTCTAAAGATGGCATTCAGGACCCGTTATGGTCATTATGAGTTCCTTGTGATGTCTTTTGGGTTGACCAACTCCCCAGCCATATTCATGCATCTGATGAACAGTGTATTTCAGTCTTATCTCGACTCGTTTGTCATAGTATTCATTGATGATATCCTGGTGTACTCACATAGCCAGGAGGAGCATGCACAACATTTGAGGATTGAACTACAACAACTGAGGGAGGAGAAACTTTATTCCAAGTTCTCCAAGTGTGAGTTTTGTCTTAGTTCGGTGGTGTTCTTGGGGCACATGATGTCCAGTGAGGGGATTAAGGTGGATCCAAAGAAGATAGAGACGATTCAGAGTTGGCCCAGACCGTCCTCAGCTACGGAGAGTTGGAGCTTTCTCGGCTTGGCCAGTTATTATCGTCGCTTCGTGGGAGTGTTTCTCATCTATTGCATCACCTTCGACCAAGTTGACCTAGAAGGGTGCTCTTTTCAGGTGGTCGGATGAGTGTAAGGAGAGCTTTCAGAAGCTCAAGATTTCCTGACCACAACTCCAGTTCTAGTTTTGCCTTCAGCGTCATGCTCTTATACAGTGTATTGTGATGCTTCTCGAATTGGTATTGGGTGTGTCCTTATGTGGGGGGGGGGGAT